>MU832670.1:0-68882 GCA_029204225.1 Diphasiastrum complanatum | reverse complement strand
AAGGAGGCAAGAGGAGGCCCGAGCACCTTCCCTCAAGCTATGCACCTTCCAATGAACACAATGAATTGCAAGATAATCACAATAGTAATTTTGCCTTAATCACAAAGTGTTGTTTACAATGCAAATACCTCTCCTTTTATGGCAAGGAGGGTCTTCCATAAGTGTCTACTAACTTATGGGACTAATCTGTTTCTAGCCTTTCTAGAACTTCTAACTCGGCAGCAACAAGTCAATATCCTTATGTGTGTTGCTTGCGGAATTCATCTTCACACAAAAAAAAATTTACGACATTATTTGTTGTAATTTTTACAGAAACTATAGTTAAGCTCCAGTGATCACTGCAAAAAACAATGAAGAATTTCATTAGATAGATAATATAGTGACAACAAGTAAATAAGTAGACAAGTAAGAAATAGACATACTTGTTATGATAAGGCATCAACAAAAACTTCACAGCTGGTGAGCAAGCACCAAGGATAGAGTGCGACAAAGTGTCGTTGTCCTTGATGCTCTACAAAAAAAATTGCTGAGAAGCGACAATTCTTTCATGGAATCCCTTGCAATATCATATTGCAGTAAGGGGAGACCCACCTCAATCTGGATATCAAATTGCTGAGAAGCGACAATTCTTTCATGGAATCTCTTGCAATATCATTGCAGTAAGGGGAGACCCGTCTCAATCATTGGATCATTGATAGAGGCCCTTCTATCATTCATCTGAATACAATCTGGGATTCTAAAGTTAAGAATAAAACCATTTCTTCTATTTGGAAGAGAAATGGCATGTCAAATTATCTATGCATCTGAAATATCTTTCTCAAATTTTAAATAATCATCAAATCTAAATATACTATAGGTTTGACATTAACGAGAGGAGGGGGGAGAGTATTCACAATGGAGGAAATGTCCAAATTTGTGTGGCTGAATCGACCACAGTCTAGAGCTACAATATTTACAATTTTATCGCCTCTAGATGAGGAAGGTTGGAGGTCCATGTGTCAGACCTTTTTGGGAGCCTGAGCAAGGATTGCTTGCTTCTTCTAGGGTAGGTTGTTAGGCCTCTTAGTGGAAGGTTAGTCCTATGAAGGGGTTCGTCTCGGGGAGTAGAGGGTTCACCCTTGTGAAGTCTACAATACCTCTCTCTCATTCTATACAGAATTTGAAAATCTTTGGGCATTATGGTGATCCACTTAGCATGGATGGAAAGCAAAAGAGAATCTTAAAAAAAAAAGCCAAATAGTCCTCCGCGGACTCCTACAGGCACTGCAATGCTACAGGTGTGAACCTGACAAGACTCTGCAGGACTATCCCGGGTAATCTTATGGATAGTTCTGTAGAATGGTGCTCTTGGTATCAGGAGCAAGGTGGATCTTTGATATTTCTTAATCTCAGAGAGCCATCTTCTCCTGTTACGCCTGGTCTGCCATGGAGGATTAACAGCAGGAGTACTAGTGGGTACAGTCCCAGGAGAGAAGAATATCTCTGATTTTGTTTGATCCTAGACATCATGGTAGTATCAGATCAGTGCGCAGTTATCCTAACAGTGATGAGAAGAGAGTTACAAGTCCTGCAGAGGTGCGAAATGTACGGATGTATCGGTCTTGTGCGAGTGTCTACAAATAAAACAACGAGAGAGAGAGAGAGAGAGAAGAGAGAGAGAGAGAGAGAGAGAGAGAGAGAGAGAGAGAGAGAGAGAGAGAGAGAGAGAGAGAGAGAGAGAGAGAGAGAGAGAGAGAGAGAAAGTGAGAGAGAGAGAGGTAACGGTGCACAGAAGTGGAAACAGGGCGCATAAGTCCTGCTAAATATCAATTCAATTATTATTTTTGAATCCATTATGATTTGTTGTCCAATTGAGCTCTCTGAAATACAATCACTAATGTGTTTAGTCCCTTCCTTAACTAAGGAATACTCTATCCCAAGAGTACTGTATATCCAATGCACACAATTTAAGTGATGAACCCAAATGATTCACTAATCATGCGTCTTACAAGCAATATAAATCAAAGCCATCAGTTCTTGGTGAATCCACATCACACTGATTGTTTTACCTTAACTTCATCCTGGAGTAATCAACTACTCAAGTTAATTGCCAATGATTCAGAAATCTTAAATGTCCAGGTGCAGATCTCAATTATACTAGTATGACACCACATTTAGATCCTTATCCAAATCATTTATAATTAACTCATAAATCTTCCATAGAATCTGTTAACTCTGCAAGTATTTGTCAAAACAATACTTGATCATATGTTCATGTTCACCGACTAGGTTAAGTGCACCAAATAACTCTAGTAACCATATATCATATTCTACATCTAATATCACAATTGACATCCAAAACTGCGGATAACTCAATGGTTACAAAGATATAACTATGAATTTAACTAAATGAATTCTCTCAAAAAATTAATAAACTGGTATTAAGCAATTATTTATTGAGATTACTAAAATCCTAATTGTGAAATACATTTTTCTGATCACACTTGCTACTAAAATCCTAATTGCAAAATACATTTCCTGCCACTCTTCTTCCCTCCTTGGAAATTTTTAGTTTCCTGAAAATCTTTCAGTTAAGGTAACAAGAAGACTTAATGACATAAGCAAATGTTTAAAATTAAATACTGTAGAAAAAAAAAATCTGAAACAATTTCATTTCTATCCTATACTTGGGCTAAATAACCGATATATCAAAAGTCGTCTACTAGTATGTGAAACAGTACTAGTCTGATCTTTTGAATATAATTCACCATAGGATTTTTCTGGAAATGAAATCAATTTCCTATTATTACAATTTTTTCCATAAAATTGGACTGTTCTCCATTTTCACTTACTGGCTTAAGAATTACTTTGTTAAAGACATCTGTAATTAATGGGAAATAAGATTTGGATTCGGGTACTTCTTTTCCTATATTCACACCAAAATTGTGGAATAAAGAATTGCCTCAAATATTATCATTTTATTCCAATAATTACTCTAACAAGTGCCTCAAAAGCTTTGGTCCCTTCAATCTTAAAGATTAAAATTATCAAGAACACAAAACCCACTGATCGATGTTCCACCGACTTGAATAGGAGAAACCGAAAAAACATGATTTAACTCCATTTAATGGAGTATCAATACTCCAGAGTTAAAATATCAACATTTGGTACCTGGAAAAATTTTGGGAAAAATTTAATGATTTGTCATCAATCCTAAATCCGCAAACCCCAGTTCACCGATTCACTGTTAGGAAAACCAAAATTACCCTTCAATCCATTTTTCCGACCAAGTTCTAAAGAACTTCATTCTCAAGTATTCCCACCGGTTAAGCCTTAGAGAAATCAGTAAATCTTTGTCAAGGTCAATTTAGGTAATTACCGACAATTACCTTACGAACTGACTGCAACTTGACTCAAGATTCCTAATATTCAAAAACCATTGTGCAAAAATCCTTGCAATCCTGGGCTATTGGTATGTTACCTCTTTACCACAACTGATAGCCATGCACTTTCAAACATTCGCTATGCAATTTATGCAACAAAACTCACAATGCCATGCATGTCATTACCCTCCTCTCCTCTCCTTGCCCCCACCCCCACTTTTCCAAAAACCCTAATAGCCGCCACCATGCATGCTATACGAGTGGCCTCCCATCGAGATCGAGAGAGAACAGGCATTTGGAAGAGCAAGGTCGCGTTCACTCCAAACGAGTGAGAATCAGGGTCGGCGCCCCCATCTCCATAGGCAGTTTGGGCATCACGAGAGAGAGAGAGAGAGAGAGAGAGAGAGAGAGAGAGAGAGAGAGAGAGAGAGAGAGAGAGAGAGAGAGCGACAGAGAGAGAGCGACAGAGAGAGAGAGAGAGAGAGAGAGAGGGCAACATGTACATGTAGAGACAAGGAGAGTACTTGCTAAATCGCGCGCCAGTTACCCTCCTCCATCACGCCACAGAACACCAAGCAGAGACAAGAGGCACAAAATCAATGCCATCAAGCTCTTTCCTCACCCACATACCATCGGACAGGCATTCCAGCAAAGTGAGAAACACCTGCGACCACCAATCTGGGCTGTTATCAACCACACTCCATGCATAGCACACTGAATCTGACTTTCTTTGATCCTAAATCCATGGACCTATTCCAGTTCCTTAACCGAATATGGCCATAACACTATGTCATTTCATCCTATTTTACATAGCATGGATTCTTCCAACGATGATGTTCTTCTATGAACCTGGAGCTACAACTACAGAAGCCGAGCAGCCAACAGTGCCTGTCATCCAAACCAGACCAAGCTAGCTCGAGCAAATCTAGAGAAATTCAAGAAGAAGCATCATCACATCCTGGTCAACCAAACGTCCTGAGAGGTACACACCTCAATTATTCTGGACTTCATCAAAAGAACCAGAGAGCGAAGCAATTAACTCCAAGGATGTTGTGAAATGGCAAGAAGCTATGGAAAGCGAGTACAACTCACTTTTGACGACCAGACCTGGACACTGGTCGACTTCCCCACTCACAAGAGAGTTAAAGAAAATCAACCCTGATGGTTCCATTGCTAAATGGAAAACATGAACGGACGTCATCCATCAAGCATGCATGAAGTAGACAAGGCAGTTGCACTAGCCCTTCTCATGCTCTCTAATTAAGCACATATATTTCATGTCAGCACTGCTTCTTCATGCTTCATTCGTCAAATATGCATGAAGTAGACAAGGCAATTGCACTAGCCCTCGCCATATATCCCATGTCAGCACTGCTTCTCCATGCTTCTCTCCTACTTGACAGATGTCGTTCGTCAAACATGCATGAAACAAACAAAGCTGTTGCACCATGCTTCACCTCGTATTAACACATACAACCCCTACTTGACGGACGTTGTCCATCAAACATGCATAAAGTGGACAAGGTTGTTGCGGTAGCCCTCACCATGCTTCAACTCTCATTAAGCACCTACATCAAACCCTCCTTCTCCATGCTTCCCTCCTACTTGATGAACATCGTCCATCACAACCATGCATGAAGTAGACAAGGTTGTTGCACTAGCCCTGTGCCTAGCTTCACCAACGCATGCTTCTCTCTACCATGACGGACGTCATTCATCAAGCATGCATGAAGTAGACAAGGCTGTTGCACTAGCCCTCGCCATGTTTCACCTCTCAGTTAAGCACATAAATCCCATGTTAGCACTCCTTCTCCATGCTTCATTCCTACTTGTCCCATCAAGCATGAAGTAGACAAGGCAATTACACCATGCTTCACCTCTCATTAAGCACATACATCTCATGTGAGCACTCCCTTTTTCTCCATGTTTCTCTCCTATTTGACAGACATCGTCCGTCAAGCATGCATGAAGTAGACAAGGCAGTTGCACTAGCCCTCACCATTAAGTACATATATCCCATGTCAACACTCCTTCTCCGTGCTTCCCTCCAACTTGATGGGACATCGGTCCGTCAAGCATTGCATGAAGTAGACAAGGTGTTGCACTAGCCTTGCCCATGCTTCACCAACGCATGCAAGTAGTCCATCACCATGCTTTCTCTCTACTTTGACGGACATCGTCCGTCAAGCATGAATGAAATAGACAAGGTTGTACACACACATACAATCGCATGTGGGCAGCTCTTCTTCTTACTTCCCTCCATCCTGACAGACATCATCCATCAAACATGAATGGAGTAGACAATGTTATACACAATAGCCCTCCCTAAACAAATGCATCACATGTGGGCAGGCATTATTCTTGCTTCCCTCTACCTTCACGAACACCTTCAGTCAAGTGAATAAAGCAAACATGATTAGTGCTATGAGCTCTCACTAAGCGGTACTTTTTTATTATCATGGTACATGTTTATTTACTTATTCATCACTGCTAATATTGGTTGCAAACAAGAAAAATAGATATGGGGTGTTGCAGAAGTAAATAACACAAGGTTCTATGGAAGTGATCTCTTGTGATGACATTCTCCCCATAATAGCAACGTGGAGGTAGATGTAAGGATGGAAATTCTGAAGCTACTCCTTGGTATATGGAATCTATTGGACCCAACTGAAGATAAGGGGAGATGTATTTATTTATGTTAATGACAACGGACAAGGTTGCAATGTATGGAAATAATTTAAGCATGGATAACATAATGTCTGCATATGGTGTACCATGTAATTTTGCTCAAGTGGAATGCCCACAATAGAAAAAATTATTTGGTATTGAATTGCAATGGTCTAAGTACTCTCCTATCATGATGGGGGGGCCAAGCAAAAATGGAAGAGAAGGTTCAATGATCAAGATGGGTTGGGATATTCCAAAATCTTTCAGAATGGATCGTAGATTCCTCAACATAGCAGCAATCAATCAACCAAAAATGAATCATTCAACATCCAACCAATAATCATCAAATCTATCAATGAAATTCACTCAAGAATCTAATCTGATTAGATTATTTATCACCTAATCTCTCTCTCTCTCTCTCTCTCTCTCTCTCTCTCTCTCTCTCTCTCTCTCTCTCTCTCTCTCTCTCTCTCTCCTCTCCTCCTCTCTCTCTCACATAATGAAACTAGCACTAATGGACCCAAAGATGTGTTGGTGCAACCACCCATGGCAATTTTTCCTTTCAAATTTACATTTTTTATTTCAACCCTCTCACCACCTCCCCCCCCCCCCCCAAAAAAAAAAAAAAGCCAACCTAGTCAAAGAACTCATCATTGTCGAAAATTTTGGCCACGTAGCACTACCGCACGCAGTAAGCCACACACCCATTGCCACAAAGTTTGCCACACGAGACTCGATGAACGTCTTATGTGCATGGCAAAATGCCCATATTTGTAGTTGTGCCACTAGTTAGATCTCACTAATCTAAGGACGTCGAAACAATAGATCTTGGAGCTACACCCTCCACTTAATAAGGAGTTTATCCTTGGGAGTGCTCCTTGATCTTCAAAGACTCATATAGATCAAAGAGCTTAGAGCATGACTTAGTTGGATAAAGCACTCACACAATTGTGTCCCAGTATCATCAGACAACAAGACTATCAACAAAAAAAAACGGTGTCAATTACCTTTAGACCTCTTTTCATCGAGATCAATCCCTCAATGGAAAAGAGGCCTAACAAATAGGTCCCTCAAGGTTTTAAGTGCACTTGCTAAAGAGAGCAATAGTTATTAGACCAATCAAAATTGTAAATTAGAGTTAACAAAGTATTATATGCAAGTTATCAAATTTTTACTCATTTCTACTTTGCTATTGGATCTCGCTCATGTCTCTTCCTTGAGCTTTCGTGTTTCCATTGGCTAGCAATCGAATTTACTTATATTCTCTCGATTGCAATAGTTAAAAAAAACAAAGTCTTATTATGAGGGATAGTAACATGTCAAAAAAACTATATAATAAATATTATAAGGTCCTTCGAATAAAGTGTGTTGAACTTTAGTGCTTAAAGTTAGATATCATAAGGGTCATAGTTTTGTGCAAATTTTAAAAACATCATGAGCAACTTTGGAAAAGACAAAAACCCAAACACGCGCGCGCACAAGCACACACACATCGAAGTAGACAGGACATCAAGTTTTGTTTAATTGTTGTGATAAAAAAATTTCATATCTGTCATCTTTTACTAGTAGCTATCAGTGTTACGTTGAACATCGACTTATATAAGATTTTGAATAAAGTAAATAGAATACCCAAAGTATGAATGAATTTTGTATTAGAGATGCACAAACCTTTTTACATACACCTTTGACAAACATATAATTTCTCTTTTATATTTTTTCTTCCAGAGGTATCATCAACAAAGGAATGTTGTAATGCCTAAAGTGAAATTTTTGTAATACATATAGAGTTCAGCTTGGCATCAATGATTAAAAATAAATAAATCTTACAACAAGAATGGAATTAATGCTTTTCTATCCCTTGGAAACCCGTCGATTTTCTTCAAATACCACTCTCTAGTTGACAAACTTCGAGATGTTAAGTAAAGACTGACAAACACAGCAACAGCAAGCCCAGTCGTTGTTTGGCTGAGTAAAGCTATTCCCCAAAAGCCAATAATCTCAAAAAGATAGTGCGGGCAAGCTACATATTCAAATAGGCCACCATGAGGTAACATGTGAACATTTTGGCCATTCTTCCGCAAGTTTGCAAGAAGATAGTGATGGTAAAAATTACCACAAATGCCAAGCCAGAATAGTGGCAATCCAAGCCAGAACAAATTTGTAGAAGGATCGTCGAGAAATCGAGATATTTCTTGTGCATAGAATATGTGAATTGCAACTGTCAAATAAGTCGATGAAATAAAAACGCAGGTACCAATATCAATTTCCCCAGAAAAGCGATGGAGAAATATCGCCTGTTTCCATAACCACACTTTAGATTAGCAATAAAAAGATTGGAAGCAACATGTACCCTTGCAAAGCCAAAGTTACCTCAATGCTTATTTTTTTAAATTTGGTACAACTGCGCATCTCAACAATGATAAATTTGCTAGCACAATATGCTTTAAAATAGATATTATTTTCCATGCATTGACAATACACTAACCTAAGCATTAGAAGCATGTTCATGCAGTTGGAAATCTACTACAACTAGAGTTATGTCAGCTAGTTCATGTCGAATATTTGCTCAATAACTCACTAACAAAATTAATCTACTAAGAAAAGAGCACTTCAAAAGGGCCATCCAATAAAATGACTTATTTGATAGCTTGAGATCCTCCACAATGCCGCGCATGCCTTTAGCAAATTTAATGAAAATTTCCAAAGTTAAATAAAAAACCAAACAACAAAAAAGAAATATACATTAATGTTATCTTTCAGAGACTACCCAACACAGCAAAAGAGACATGCAATCTTGAACCTTTACCCAAGCACATAGTTTCAAACCATCAACTCCATCATGCATAGTTTGACAATATGTGAAGGCATCCCTACACTTTGGGAGTGTCCAAGTGTATAGGTAGGTCACGTGCACAAACATACATAGAGATTAGCTTTCAGACATTCAATACAAGACTAACATATTAAGTTAACATCACTTTTTCGAAGGCGAAGGAAGACTTACTCGTGATGAAAACAACATCTCTAATAAAATTAAGTCCTTGTTTGTCATAAAAGAGCATAATAATTTACATTTCATCACTTCAACTTGCTCATAACCTAATTTATGCCCAAGTGTAAGTGTCAATCACATGCAAAACGTTGCACCAACACTAGCTTTCATGCATTTGTTTAAAGACCAAATGTATTTAGTTTCTATCACTTCTAGAGGTTAGAGGGCAAATTTGGTCAGGATGAAGGTTAACAACACAGAGCATAGCAACCTCTACTTCTGCATAGTTAAACAAGAAAATCTCACATTAGCCTCACTCAAAACCTAACTGATATTGTTGGTGGAAACAAGGCATTATCTAAAGAAAACCAAAATTGTGATAATTTGACAATTGATTCACTAAGTTGCTTCACATATATATCTACACTCTGTAACATAAGTTATGCTAAAAGTATGGATGTTTAATGTCACAATTATTGATCTGTATGACTAGTATAATTGCCATGGCACTTCCTTGAACATGCAGTGAGTTTGAGCCCTGACTCAATGGCAGGATGCCACATGGCATCGATGCCCAAACTTGCTCGAGTAAGCTAGTGTCCGTGAAAAGTCTTTGTGCCCGCTAATCTCCCCCCAGCTCGATTTTCAGGCTGCACCTTGATTTTCTTCAGCACTAGATTTTCCACGCACCCACAACCACACATAAAGGAAAATCAATTTATAGTTTTAAGAACCATTAGAGGTGGCTCTAATTTGGTTATGGGATAATCTTCTCGGTTGGCCGAGCATCACATCATTACTAACTAGCCGAGCGCCACAAATTTTCAAAAAAAAAAGCCAAAAATGCATCGATTTTGAATCTTAGACATGCTTCTAGAATACGTGACACTTGATTAACTTGGTAACAAATGCCATATGCTATGAAAAAAAAATAGCTTGGTGGATCCATAATGTGTCTACTTATATCTTACGTGAATCAACGGTCCAAATTAAGTTTCGGGACAACCATTACCCAGGGCATGATAATAGGACATTATCTTCTACAACTTTGATTGGTTGAAATTTTCATCCCTTACAAGTTCTCATGGACGGAATTTTTAAATACTTAACCCTCGTGGATGGAATCTTGAACATGCATGACCATCACAAATGGAATCATTAACATAATCTTGAAAATGGTTTTCTTCTACTTCTTTTAAAATTTTACATGGATGGAATCTTGACCGTCCGTTGATCCTTATAGATCGAATCATTAAGATAATCTTGAAAATGGTTTTCGTCTACTTCTTTTAAGAATTTAGTGGCACTACCAAAGCGCGTGTTTGTTAGCCATGGTAAGGATGTAATGGGTTGGTCCTCTCCTTGCGAGTTTACCGTTCTCCGAGCCAAAACATCCGAGCAACCAGCTGATTTCCGAGCGCTGGTTGTTGCCCACCTCTATTTTTTGTCAGGGACTATCTTTCAGGGACCTGACAAAGGCTGTGAAACTTGAACTTCTTGAGCTTGAAAAATTTGTGAAAGTGGCAAGCTTCTACAAGAAAAAACATAATATTATCTCAACACTTTAAACTAGATTACATATGTGTGAACCAATTGACCTTGAATATTTAGCATAATATCATGTTTCTATTTACCATGAAATCCCAAAAACGAGGGTGGATTCCACCTCTTGTTTTGAGATTTTAAAAATGTGTTCACTTCTAGGACCTGACAAAGGCTCTCAATTTCTTGAGCTTGAGAAATTTGTGAAAGTGGCAAGCTTCTAAAAACAAAAACATAATATTATCTCTACACTTTGAATTAGATCACATATGCACGAGCATTGACCTTGAAATATTTAGTATAGTATCATGTTGTTTTTTACCATGAAATCTCCAAAAGGGGGGGGTGGAATCAGCCATCTACCTGCAGATGGGTGCAGATGGGTGAACATATTTCTAAAATCCTAAAAAGGGGGGTGGAATCAGCCATCTACCTGCAGATGGGTGCAGATGGGTGATTTATGCAATTTTGCCATTAACAAGATGTTTTTCAGAATAATATCAAGTAAAATCATGCAAAATACACACAGATATGATTGTTTAGTTCGAACTACTTAAAGAATGTCCCAAAATTATCTCCTAATAATGTCATACGCATATAACAAGCATTTGATCTCTGGAATGGAGTTGAAATTTGATGGTCATATCTGAATCGATTATGTCACTTTCAAACATTGCAAGTTTTCTAGAGATTGTCAGACGTTCGCAATGTGTAGAGCAGTTGATGCAGTTGATCTACCTATAATAAAAAACTGGTCAAAAAACCCAAAGGCAATGGAGTAGAAAATTGCCAAAGACAGCTCCCATTGGCATGATTGGGAAGGAGTAAGGAACATTGAAATACATGCACTGCTCTAAGAAATTACGCTAAATAGCGTAATGTTATTGTTGTATGTATTATTGTCTTACGAGAATAAATATAGTGAAATGCAAGTGTGTTATCCATCTAGGACACCATGAACATCCTGTGGAACTGGGTGGAGTGAGAAAAGCCATATCAAATATAAAGAAAATGGTCAGAGAAAAGATACATCTAAATGTCGAGGGTGGTTATAGATACATCATGTATTAAAAATGTGCATTGTTAGACTAGGATTTGGATTGGATTTTGTGAATAGCACCTTGGAGGGGAGCTACAAGACTTCTGGGTGTGTTTTGATCATGTCAAAAGAGTAAATTATTGGACAATTATGAGAACACAAGTACACATGATCCTTTTGTCCAAGTGTTCATTCACCAAAGAATGGATGGTACCCATGGGCTTCCTAGGACAAGCTTGTTTGACTCCATGCATGAATTTGGTTAGCAGTGGAAGGCCAAAGATAGCTCATGACATTGTATAGTCCCATTGCTAGTGTATGATAAATGCAATTGTGTAAACCTCTATCTGTCATGCTTATTTGAATGAAACACATCATGGTAGGTGATTCTAGTTTGCAAAACTTGAAGTCGAGATGTCTGGATGCTGAAAAATGAAGTAGCCTAAAACTAGACATGTGAATTAGATTATTTAGAGAAATTTTGTTGGCTTAATCCCTTATTCAAGTATTCTTCATTGATGATATCCACCGCTTTTCAAACTCCATGAAACTTTGTCCAATCCATGATTCATCCTAACCACAATCCATGATTCATCCTTTGTTCCTCCTCTGTGGTAGATAAAGAGAAATAAGAGCTCCACTATACTTAGAGGTCTCAACACCCTAACTGATCCACCCAACCTTGCCTACTCCCTGATATGGAGCAAGCCCCTCCTAGCCCAGTGTGAGGACTAATAGCATGCATACTGCCAAGTGTCGGCCACGTGGCACTGACGTGGCCGACTGCACGTCGGGACCCAACGTGGGGCCCTATCTCGCTGACAGGGTCCCTAGATTGTGTTAAGCCCGCCATGGCTATAAATCGTGCCGGGGCACACTACTCACACTGTCTTGCCCTGCTGGATATGACCCTGACTGTGGTATCTGACCTCCTGTGTTCCCTAGGGTTCGGCACTGGTTACATTCTCGTAACACTCCCTCCCCCTTAAGAACCGTCTTGGTCCTCTAAAACAAAGTCTAGAAAAATCTTGCAAAGGACGCTGCCTCTTTCTCAGGTGGCATTCTCAACAGGCTGATCATTCCACTTGACTAGATATTCCCGATATAGAGTATGACGAGTCTGTCTCTACTATCAAGAATCTCCTCTGGTTCATGTGGAGGTTGTTGAGAATCCAATGGGAGAACTAGAACACTCTCCCCTACCAGATTTTCTGATCTGGCTAAGGCTTTTCGTAATTGACTGACATGAAAAATTGGAAAAACCTTACTGTTGTGTGGGAGTTCTAGTTCATAGGTGACCTCACCTAGTCTCCTACTGATGGTAAAAGGACCACAATACCTACGAGACAACTTAGCACACACTCCTGATTTGAGGATTTTAGAGTCAACTGGGACTCTCAAGTAGACTTTCTCACTAGCGGAGTACTGCACATCCCGTTTGTGTGGATCTGCATAATGCTTGGCCTGATCCTGGGACTGTCTAATGCTACGCTTAGCATGTTCTATCATCTGGTTTAGGTCTTCTAAAACGTTTTTGGCTGCTTCAACTTTTTCTTGTTTAAACCCTACAGTTGTGGGTGAGCGTGGCTAGAAACCATACATCAGCATAAATGGGTTGTATCTCGTAGCGGAATGTTTGATACTGTTATAAGCAAACTCTAATATTGAGAGATACTCCTCCCAATTAGTCTGCTTTTTGCTGACATATGCTCGAAGCATATCCTCCAGCACCTGATTTACTCTTTCTATTTGACCGTCCGGTAGTACTCATGTTAAGTTTAGTGATGATGGAATACTGCCCTCCAAAATTTTCATTAAACTTATTGTCTCGGTCGTTGACTATGCCGGAAGGTAGACCGTACAATTTAATGATTGCAAAGGTATCTGAGACTTTCATGGTCTGTCAGGACCTCAAAGCTGGCACCATACAGATAATGCCTCCAAGTCTTAAGAGCATAAACTATGGAGAAGAGTTCCTTTTCATAGGCACTGTACCTAGTTTGTGCTGGCTCGAGTTTTTTACTCTCGAACGCAATTGGTCGTCCATTCTGAGTTCGTACAGCACCAACTGCAAAGTCGCTAGCATCTGTTTCGACCACAAAAGATTGGGGTCAACGACCTCTAGAACTGGTGTTGTAGCTAAGGTTGTTTTGAGAGCATCAAAGTCTCCTGCTGTGCGGACTCCCATATGAACTCCTTTCCCTTCCCCTTAAGAAGATTTTTCATGGGATTTGCTATCTGAGCATATCCCTTGATAAATCGTCTGTAATATCTCGCCAAACCTAGAAAGATCTGAAGCTCTAAAAGATTCTGAGGTCTCAGCCAACTAAGTATGGCTTTAACCTTACTGGGGTCCATCTTAATCCCATCTACCGAGATAATGTGACCTAAATAAGCTACTTCTTCAACGAAAAATTCACACTTAGGTTTCTTAGCATAAAGCTTATGCTTTCTAAGCAGTCGAAACACCTTTCTGAGATGTTTAAGATGCTCCTTCCTCGTTTATAGTAAAACGAGGATGTCATCTAAGGCGCCTAACCCTCACTCGTATTTTCAAAAATAGATGTTTTGATGAAATCCAATCCTCGAAGTGCTACTTTGGTAACTTGGAAAAAACAAAGATCACATCGAACCACTAAAAAGTTAGTAATAAGTGGTGGATGGGTTTGTTTGGGCTTGTCTCTGAAAGATAATCCCTGACAAAAACAGAGGTGGGCAGCAACCATCGCTCGGAAATCAGCTCATTGCTCCGATGTTTTGGCTCAGAGAATGGTAAACCCCTCCTTGCGGCAAGGGGACTTGCCACTACATCCTCACAATGGGCCTCCAAAACCACCACTATCTATTCCTTAGTCCCAAGTGTTTATTATCTAAAGTGACTTACTTGATCCCTTCCTTTGGAGTTTCACTCTACCAAAGAGATCAACACAAAACTAGTTACCAAAATACTAGAAAGTAGCAGCTTTAAAGTGAAAGCAAATAATCCATCAAACAACCTCTCTCCCCATGCAGCTACTCAGTAGAATGCTATTTGCACTATCACGTAGCCTGTGGAGACATTCTGAAGCAACTACGCTAGGAACAACAAGAAAACCCATGTTTTTCAGTCCATGTAACAGCTATGCAGACAATTGGTTCCAAGAGAACATCACCTCAAGAACTCTTTTCCCGAAATGGATAGCCACAGCCAATGTTACAGCTAGCACCCGCAAATTTAAGCCTGCGTACCGATCTAGCTCATTAGCCCATCCTTGAAGCCCCAATCTGTTTAACACCAGCGCAAGGTCCAAATATCCAAGCTTTTGCCCAAGAAATAGAAGCGCTGCAATGCAAGATGGTAGATAAAGTATCACAAATCCGATCCTGCCTGGAAGCTTAGGGAATCTGTTAGTGGGTGATACAAACTTTGAGTATTGCAGCCCATTTCCGGTCCGCTCTAGAAAGAACAACAGCAATCCGCTGAGGAAAAGAGCAATAGCAAATACTCGAGGGTAAGGATCCCAATCTGAATCTGCGTACAGAATGAATGGCGACATTGTGGGTCACGTCCTTCCTTCACAATTCGCGGAAGACAGCTTCAGAAATGTGTGTTGAGCGGATCAGAAAACTCTTTTCCATAATAGCATCTCAAGAACAGAACCGGGTGAAGCGTTTGCGTTCATCGGATTTCCAGGCAGAGAAAATGCTTCTTGGTTTCCAAGGGAACCAAGGGATGCTCGAACCTGGGACCAAAGAAACTTTGGATGCCAAGCTAACCAGTTGAGCCAACCCCGTTGGGTCAGGCAGAGAAAATGGGATCGTCCCGTTCTTCACTCACCTTATCTTCTCTTGACTCACATTCTCTTCTCCTCTTTTCTTCTTCTTCTTCCTTCCTTCCTCTCTGAAAAAGCTGTCACCTCACATTTGTGAAAACTTATCAGGCACTCATTCAATTATATTATTTCATTTTAAAAGGAGCTCTTACATTTTGGGACTAAAGAAACTTTGGATGCCAACCTAATTCTATGTATTGCCACTCAAATATAATTACTTAAAACCCATCCGATGATTATCACTTGGAATGTAACATATGAACAACATCTCATATAGTGTTGTCTACAACACTGTGATTCCTAAAGGCATTTCAAGACCCTTCCACAAAGCGAGGGACTTGTGCCTTGGGCTATGGCCCCACGCACAAGAGCCCTAGGACATGCATGCATATTCCAACCTAGATTTCTAGATTTCAAGCCTTCGCGGATCGTGAGATTTTTTACACTTGTTTGTTTACATAACCTTCCATATGAAAGGTGTAAATCACTCAACCTTCCAAGTTGAAGGTTGAGTATTATGTGTGATTTGAGGTCAAGACATCCTCTTTGAGAAAATAAGGGCCCTTGATTTCAAGGACACTACAACAACACTAGCACTATCTCAACACTAACACTGCCCTATAATATAATTTATCAATCACTTCACCCCTCTTTTAAAGAAATTACCAAATTTCCATAAAAGTTAACTAGAGAGATGATATATGAAAATATGTGACCACATGAAAATTCAACAATAAGTGTCTTCTCCCAAAGGATTCACTCTATTACAAACATAACTGTTTTTTCAAATATTATCAATCCGAGTGACAGTAATTATCATCCAATTGATATCCATCTATGCTTAAGAGACGACCTAGGTTAAAAAAAACTGAAACACAATTACCCTGGAATCAACCTAAATTTCGAGCCTTATTCATACAAGTAGTAATTCACTTGATCATTTCAGTCCTTCAAAAAAATAACTTCAAGCTGGAAGGAATCATATGAAGTTAGTCTTGATGACTAGTATTTGATAAATTACTAAATAGTAAGGGTTCAAAAAAGCGAGAAATAGTTTTAAAGAGGATTGATCAAGTATTTCTTTGCTATATAAACTCTGAATATTTTCAAAGTTCAAGTAATTTTTCTTTTCTGTATCCTAAAATGTATTCTTCCTCAATAGAACGTATTAGATATAAAGAATATGAACAAAAGTTTCAACAATTAGTAGATGAAAATAAAGATGTCTTTCCCCTTGATCTCCCTTTGAGATTACCCCCCCCCCCCCCCCCCCCCGGAAGAGATGTGGATCATCCTATAGAGTTAATACCCTTTTTAAACCCATAAGTAGGCCACATTATAGGTTAAGTTAGTTGAAGCTATTATAGGTCGAGGAGCAGCTAAATGAATATTTAGCAAAAGGATTCATTAGACCTAGTAAGTCACCTTGGACTTCGCCCATTTTGTTGGCCAAGAAAAAGGATGGTTCTATGTGAATGCGCATAGACTATCGTGCGTTAAATAAAGTTACTATCAAAGACAAGTATCCCTTGCCTAGGATAGACGAAAACTTTGACCACCTTAGAGGTGCTAAGTATTTTATTAAGATTGATCTCCGATCTGGATATCATCAAGTTTGTATTAAAGAAGAAGACATTCCGTTGGCCACTTTTCGTTCGCGGAATGGTCGTTATGAATTTTTGGTTCTTCTGTTTGGATTAACCAATGGCCTAGCCACGTTTATGTGGTTGATGAACACCGTGTTCCGTGATAGTTTGGGAAAGATTGCTTTGGTGTATCTTGACAATATCTTAGACTTTATTAGTAAGAAGACTAAGGAGGAACACTTTGAGCATTTGCGTCGTGTTTCAAGTATTTCGGAAAAACTCATTATATGCTAAGGAGACGAAGTGTGAATTCTTCAAGGAAGAGATTCACTACTTGGGTCATGTCATCTACGTGGATGGTATAAAGATGGACCCAGAGAAAGTTGCAGCCATATTAAAATGGCCTACACCTAAGTCGGTGGAAGAGATGCAGATCTTCCTCGGTTTAGCAGGATATTACCGATGGTATATCCATCAGTATGCACGCTTGACTGTTCTTATGGATCAGCTCAAGGGCAAAGGAAATACATTTAGTTGGGGACCAAAGCAGCAAGCGAGTTTTGAAGAAACAAAAATCGCAATCGCAACACTACTCCCGTTCTCGCGATAGTGGATCCAAATGAGGCATTTGTCGTGGAGACAGATGTAAGTGGTGAGGCAGTTGGCATTGTCCTCAGGCCATTTGGTCGCTTTTGAGAGTAAGAAACAGGATAAACACCAGTTGAGTTATTCCACTTATGAGAGGAGTTGTTTGCTATTGTGCATGAGTGGAGGCACTACCTGTATGGTGCCAAGTTTGAGATCATGTTCGATCAAGAGAGTGTCAAGTGGCTTTCCTCCCAAAGCAACTTGAAAGGAAGAAAAGCTCATTGTGGGCCGAACTTCTACAGGAGTTTGATTACCAACTAAGGTATCAAAAAGGACGCTACAATGTGGTAGTAGATGCATTGAGCAGAATGCCAATGGTTAGTGCACTAAGTCTTACAAGTTTCCAAAGTGGGTTCTTAGAATCACTCAGCGGAAAGTGTACTAGTGATTCCCACTAGGCACCTGTGTGGCAGCTAGTTGAAAGAAGGAATTCCACTACCACATCTTCCGTTGGGTCAAAAGGGACTTCCGCTATAGGGGGTCCAGTGGGGAAATCTCTCCATGGATGTCGTGTACCTACTTTATAAGGCGAGGATATGTGTACCCAAGGACGGTGACTACATGCACCAAATTCTTGTAGAGAGTCACGACAGTCCTAGCACGGGACATCGTAGGATAAAAAGGACTTATTCGCTCGCAAACAGAAACTTTCACTAGCCTAGAATGTTAAAGGACGTACAGGTACATGTTGTGGTGCACTACCTGCCAGGCTACTAAGGCTGAACGCGTGAAGATAGGCAGTTTGCTCCATACATTAGAGATGCCTAATGGATGGTGAGAACGAGGCGAGGCCATGATTCGATCTGAGCAATTATAGACAGATTGACCAAGATGGTGCGGTTAACTACGACCACAAAAGATGTAATAGCTGTGTTTACAGAGCTTTCGAATAATATAGTCAGTGATAGAGATACAAAGTTTCCTAGTCATTTCCGGCAGACTCTGTTCAAGCGCTTAGAAACAAAAATATCCTTAAGTTCTACAGATCACCCAAAAACGGAATGTCAACCAGGTCTTGGAAGATATGTTGAGGGCATATGTCAGTAAGAAGAAGTCCAATTGGGAAGAGTACCTTCCGCTTTTGGAGTTTGCGTATAATAGTGTGAAGCATAGGCACTACAAGATCTAGTCTATTCATGTTGATGTATGGATTCCAACCGAGAGCGCCTATGGCCATAGGGCTTCAGAAGGAAAAGGTATAGAGTGTGTGTGAGTTTCTTGAGGAGATGGAGAGGATGACTCGGATCGCAAAAGAGAATGTGCAACCAAAAACGCAAGCTCATGCCAAACATTATGCAAATAAAAGTCATCGACCACTGCAATTTGAAAAAGGAGATCGTGTTTTTTTCAAAATTCCTGAAGATTCCACGACACTGAGGACAGGTAAGTGTCCTAAGTTGTCTTCGAGATACTGTGGTCCGTTCACACAATCAAAGAGAGTTGGGAGTTGTGCCTATCATCTGGAATTACCTACGCATGCAAAGATACACCTCATATTTCACATCAGTCGATAGAAAAAGGTTTACGGGAACAAGAAAATGTAGTTTCAGATGAAGTCCTCATTAATTTGGAGGAACCGAGATCTGTGCCACATGAGCCTGAAAATGTCCTCATACGATTGTCCGGGAAGTACTAGTGAAGTGGAAGGATAGAACCTAGGAAGAAGCTACTTGGGAGTCAATAGAAAAGCTTCGCAAACTGTATCCCAATTTTGTTCTTGAAGACATAGCTTTTGAGGACAAAAGCTCCTTTTAGGGGGGGGGGGGGGGGGGAGGGGGGTGCTGTTATGGCCATTGGCAACTTTTGTGGTAGTGCCTTGGGACGGTATGGGACATTCATGGCTACTATGGCCATAATGATAGTCGTGGGTAACATTAGGATTAGGAGGGACTCGTTAGGACCTAGAGGGTCTCTACACTATGACACTCAGTAGTGTATGGGATAGTAACCTTTAGGGACTAGGGTCTAGAGGGGTTGGCCAATGTCTTACATGGAGTGCCAAGGTACTAGGCATGGGACCCTGGGTCCACATGCCTAGTGGGTTGGCTTTCACCACAAGGGATTCTCGTAAGGGGTCCAAGCCAAAGACATGCTACACGAGTGGTTGGGCATGTAGGCTCATATGGAAAGCAACCCTAGCAAGGGAGCACCCTGCTCCAAGCATAAGGATGGCATGTAGGGATTGGTTTCAACATAGGATCTAGCAGGTGGAGATCCAGAGTCCCTTCTCCATTGTGTTTTGGTTATTCTAAAATCTTGCTGGCATAATAGTCATGCTCTGACATGAGGAGAGTGGTGACAGTCTAGTGCTAGTCCGCCGAACCTACGTGAAGAGAGGCCAACTCCTCCTTAAGGGCGTGGATCTCAATTTGTGCGTCCTAAATATCAGCATATTTCCTGATGACTGTAGAACATAGGTTATCCGGAGTGCGATTACTTAGGGAGTGCATTGCATGCACTCCATGCACCATGTCAAGGAGTGCATGTGCGATGCACAAAGCACCCAAAAAAATGGTTTAAGGAGGGCAATGGTGAGGATTGCACCATTGAACTCCTTGACATGGTGCGTGGAGTGCATGGGGTGCAGCTTCTAATGAGATCCGTCTGGAGTGGTGGTAATGGTGTGAATGTGTCGGCACATCTGCTTAATGAGGGTGGTAAGAGTGCCTTGGATAGGCAAAATAGATTGTCGGAGGTATGTGTGAAGTGGCAAGTCCTAGGCATCTAGATGGATAGAGGGTATATCCGTTGCAGGTCGTTGTGGTGGCGACGGCGATGCAAATGAATAAGCTTCCATGGTGGGTTGCCGAGGCAGTGGGGATGTAGGAACATATGTGCTGGTGGCGGGAATATCCATTTTCTTATCTCAAAAGCCTCAATTGCATCTTGTAGTGAGTGGGCATAAAGTACATATAATGGGTATGATGTGCTATAAAGTTGGCAAGAAAAAAGGAGATGAAGAAAAGAGGAGGATTCGAGAAATTTGGTGAAGAGGTAGAAATTGAGCAAAGGGAGGTGGAGCAATCAATGAGAGGAAGGTGTGAGAAATTTCAACTAGTTTTGCTATTTTGGTCATATTTGAATATTTGGCAATTGAGGCCAATTTTCATATTAGACTTAGAGTTTGACTTTTCAAAGTTATATTAGTCTAAAAGAATTTGAATAAACACTTTTTGAAAGTGTGGGAAAGTGTAGTACACGAGTTTGATAGATTCAAATTTGAATGTTGGAGACATTGAATCTAGTCCACATTAATGCTAGGGTTTTTGTTATGGAGGGAAACCAAAATCATTAATGAGTCATGGATCTACTATATATAGTTGTACACTCATGGGAAGAGACACATTCTCTCTCTCTTATCTCATTTCATGCTTATACATGAGTTCTCTTGGGTTCATCTATCCATTGGTGCACTATATTTGTGATATCTTGCAATCTGTAGAATGCTTATTTTATGCTATTTTTGGATCCACATGTGTGAAATACAGTATATTAATATTTATGTACGGAAAACAAATTCATCATATCATATGTTTGATGTTTGATCAGGTTCTTATTGAGTTTGCATCTCTTTCATTAAGTAGATGTTGATTTTTCTACATTGGCAACATTGGTAGGATTGATCTCTTTCTAACCAAAGATCAGGTTATGGATTTGGATCTTAATTGATCTGAAATTCTTCACATGGTATCAGAGCTTGTGTTGCAGGTTTTGAAAGGATCAAGTACATCTATCAAGGATTTGGAGGAGATATCAATGCTAGAGCATGCTCGATTGACTTCTACTCAAAATCGAGTTTTTTGCATATGTAGATTGGATCTTTTGTAGGTCAAAACTCAATTTAGGTCAATGAAATTGAGGAATTCTGATTTCACACCATACTTACTAGAAATATCCAATTTTTGATGCATTAGAAAGGTCTCACTTGAGGCTACAAGATTTTATATCAAGTTTTTAGCAGTTGCATGTAGAATTTGAAATGATTCAATTTTTTCTGATTTTGTCAAAACCCTATTTTTAATTGGATCTCTATTTTGTGAGGTTAGTAAACTTCATTAGAGTGTGTTTCAATCTTAGGAAGTGGCAAGAGTCATTAGATTGAGGATAGATCATAGGTGATCAAGATTTCTACATTCTATGTGTTGATTTGCTAGATATAAGTGCTAGAAGATAATTGAGAAGTTCCATATCTTTGTGATTTCTTTTTGGAAACATTTGTTGTATCTCAAAAGAGTGATTTGTGCATTGGAATAGGTTGAAAGAGAAGGACCATTGCAACATGGCTACAAGTGGAGACATGTTGGAAGCCAATGATAGGCTTACCTCAAGCAACTATTCATTGTGGAAAGTGAGGATGGAATCACTTCTTGAGATGAATGGTGTTTTGGATATTGTTGTAGGTTTGGAGGAGAGGCCAGCAACACAACAAAAACAATTGAGGTATGACAAGAGAGCTAAAAGAGCACTACACATGATAAAGATGAATGTTAGCAATGAACTTCTCAAGGAAATTGGTAAGTGTACTTCATCAAGTGAGGATTGGAAAGCTTTGAAGAAGCTTTATGAATCCAAGTCTACATCTAGAGTGTTGAGTCTAAGAAGACAAATCTTTCAAAGTTTGCAAAAGAATGAAGAGAGTCCAAATATTTTTGTTTTGAGAGTGAAGCTTTGAATGACGAGTTAGCTTGCATTGATGAGAGCATTAAGGAAGAAGAGCTTGTTCAAATTATTCTTAATAACTCTGTTGGATGCTCATGCTAACATTATACAGAGTCTTACTATTCAAAGAAATTTTCCAAGTTTGGTTTGATCTTCAAGAGATCTTGATAAATGAAGAATATAGGCCTCAAGCAAGAGGTGGATCTACATCAACATCTCAAGTTGGAGAGGAGGCTATGTTCATCAAGGGAAAATTCGAGGGCAAAAACAAAATTGAGTGGTCTGGAGGGCAAGATCAAGGGGAGGCTTCTTTAAATGGAAAAAAGAAAGATAGGTCAAATGAATACCTCATACTCCATTAGATTGTTGTCAAAAATAAAAATATTCTCAAAGGCTCCCAAATCAATTTTGAGTTGGTTTGTAGATCGGATCCTTAAAAAAGCCACTCAATTCCAAGCCATGGAATATCGGTGCCATATAGTCCTCATTTTGAAAGTTTGGTGAATGCCTTGATTGAATTTCTTTGAGCATAGCAATATTCTCAATATGACGACCCATAGTTGCTTGTCCATTGACCAGATTAAGACATTGATGTAGGTCAAGTTCCAGACTTTGATGGTTGAAGTGAAACTCGAAAGGATGTTCGATTATCTTCACATCTTGATCTGGATCTTGACTTTTGCCTGAATCTTGATTTTGACTATCTGTTGTTGCAATTTGACCCGAATCTTAAATTGGACTTTTGTTGCTTGCAATTGTACTGTGACTTGAATTTTGTCGTCGCTTTTCTCATCTAACTCATTGTCATTGCTTCGCTCATCCGCTTCATCGTTGTCACTTTGCTAATAGGACTCATTGTTGGGATCATCTTCATCATCAGAAGTTCCTTCACTTTCATGTACATGTTTCGGCTTCTTTTCTTTTGACTTCCAACTTAAGCCTCTGTTCTTGTTGCTCATACTCTAATGCATATTCCACAGTTGCCCTTAATTGAAACTCAAGTTGGAGAGAAGTAGTTTGCAGATAATTTTCTACAACACTTCGATATTGTGGTCGTAAACCATACATGTAGCATTGGACGAGATATACTTCTCCATAATCAAATACTGGAACCATCTGCTGAAATTCCCAATTGTACTCAGCAACTGTTCTGGTTCAAAGAACACCATTGGATGAAGTCGGATTGATTGAAGACATGTCTACAAACTGCTTTGAAATTTAAGGCTTGAACAACGTTCCACCATGACTGAACACATCCTTGGAAACCCGATGAAGTAAAGAAAACCATATCATTGTCACCAATACCTCCAAAATAGTAGAGATTATATTCCAAATCTTCTAGCCAATTGTCTACTTGAATGGAGTGAATGCTTCCATCAAATGTAGGACTAACGTATTTAGACAGTCGTCGGTTGTAACAATAAAGATTATGTTGGGAAGTGACTTCCCACCATTCATTGATTTGGTGTGTAGATAAGTGCTCCAGAGCAAGTGCACAATCCATCATATCGTGTACTTTCTTAAAATTGGCTGCATAAATGGATCTTGAAAAAGTTGGTTGAAGCACATTTTTTATATACATTTGAAGAAAATTCACATAGTAGTTCAAACATTTTCTATACTCAAATTTTGTCTTCGGAACCAATGCCAAGAATTACTAATTAAATAATTGTACAGATCTAGTTTGTTTGAGATGATTTGAATGATTTCATGTAAAATCTAGTAATACTATCAATGCAAGCATTCTTGAATTAACACCAAAGCTTGGTGATTGGATCTCCGGTATCCCACCATGCTCGAACTTGTCCTTGAGCACAGTGAAGCGAAGTAGATTTTATTCTCTTCAGAAAAATGGTGATGATGAAAGTGGACCTCTAGTCTAGTTAACCAATCTTCAATATTAATTGAATTCGGTTGTCCATCAAAAGCAAGGTCATAAAGTGTGATTTCAGACTGTAATTCGTCATTAGATGGAAGTTGAATGTTTTTACAATAATAAAAATCCATTATTAATGATAATGAAGATCTGTAGACTATGAATTCAACAACTGAAATTTGTTCAGAATGGTATATTACAGGTTGGTAAAATGCTCCTCTCCACCCACTTAAAGGTTTTGAGTCCTCGAGGAATGAAGGTAACAAACTGAAATGAACTAGCACTTATGTTCAAATTTCTAATATGAGCTAAAACGGAAAAGATATAAAGATTTGAAAATAACAAATTTAAACACATAAAAACTGACTCAAGAAAAGGGGTCTTGAAAAATAAATGAGAAAAATTATAATTACAAAATTTCAATGACTTCTCAGTGTTCATATAAAGTCCTAAACACAGGACACAAATCTAAGCATGCCAAGCAACGCAACAACAAAAGGAACGAGTGGTGGATAAACCAACCCAACCAAACCTAGATCATGCGGATCTAGCCCCCAAGCTATGGATCAATCACAGTCATGGAAAGAGAAATCACACTAGCAGCATGTAGCTACCAATCACATAATCAAGCATACACTAATGAGAGCCCAATAGGTATACTTACACCCTCCAAGGCCCATGCACCACTAGTAGTGCACTGTGACACCTCACTGGACACCTCTACAGCCTATCTGGGCCATGTCATCCAGTTCCCTAATGACTCACTGATAGACTCAAACCAACTCCACCACCATGTGTTTAGGCCTACAACCATTTATAATGACCATGTACACATAAGGGCCCCAATTCCCTTATAGTCACAATTAACATACGGGTTGTTGGTATACTGATCCCTGGCATGGACACGCTACCCTCTACCAATCATGGGCATGACATTCTTCCCCCCTTATTCAAGATCTGTCTTCAAAACTTAAAACTATGAAAGTTCTTCCTTAGGCGTCCTACATGTTCCCAGGCATCATCATTGTATGTACATCTCTTCCATCAAACCAAATGCTCGGTAACTATATGATTTCTCAATCGTTTAGTGTGAAAAGTACAGTACTAAGGACCATAAATGGATCTTTGAATGATCCACAAGGTGATTGTATGCTTGTTAAACAATCTATCAGAAACTAGTCATCAGAAAACAAGATCTAGTTTAGCAGCTTGATAGGAAACAAGTAGAGACAATCAAAGCATTGATCAAATAGTCTAATCCAACTCCACACGTGTGGAAATAAGGCTATAGTACAGCCTGTAGACAGTGTTTACAAAGTGCCAAAGCTGGGTTTCATTGAAAAATAGAGTAATCACCATACAATGAGAGGAAACTCGAGTTTCTCCTTGAGGCTCAAAAAAGTTTCTATCTTCTCACTATGGAGAATGGAAATACATAGTAAAACACACTTCCTTTGCAAATTTAGGTGAAAATCCAGCATGTAATAAGGAAGTAGACTCCACTTTCTTGCCCTAATGTGAAAACCCTAGCCTAGATCCAAGAGTCATGCTTGGTAGGTGCATGGTAGGTACAAATCTCATCATAAATCATGGTCTAGATCCTACAAAGTAGGAATCACTACCAAATAGACACAACCTCTCCTCTTGACTCGTGGTAACCTACTTTAGGTGTGTATGTACAAGTGGCACTTTGGCCATTCAAGTAACCAACAAACAATATTGACAAAATGTACAATATTCTACATGGCTAGATTTGCCAATGTAGGCAATTTTTCACATTTAGTTCTTGTATCCAATATCTTTTTGGGTTCAAGTCGAGATACACCCGATGATTCATCCAACAGGTCCAATTGATCTCCAGATCCAAGATGCTCTCGTTCATGTAGACTCTTCTTGAGTCGACTTACGTGAAACACCGGATGTACTTGAGATCCTTCTGGGAGTTCCAATTGGTAAGCTAAGAATCCGATCTTTTTCAAGATCTGATACGGTCCTCTACATCTAGGAGACAGTTTATAATGTTCGTCGGTACACATTACACTAGAATCCTTCAGGATTCTCAAATATACCCAATCCCCCACTTGGAAGTCTCTCAATGATCTTTTCAGATTTGCATAATCTTGGTCTCTATTTTGGGCACACTAGATATTTTCACGTGCAATCCATAGCATTTCCTACATATCATGTAGAAAGTCCGCTATCTTCTTAAACTTGATCGTCCGAGTCTCTATTGCAATGGGTGACCTAGGCTCAAAACCGTAATGGGCTATAACCAGTAGCCGAATGCTTGCAACTATTATAATGGAAGATACTTCTCCCAATCAAATTGTCGTCAGGAAACATATGCTCAAAGCATTAGTTCCATCGTCTGATTTGTTCTTTCCATTTTCCATCCATCTCAAGATGATCAGAAGAACCCAAGCTCAGAGTCATCTCTAGTTTAGCAAACACGGCCGACTAAAAGTGACCGGTAAACTTCGGATTGCGATCACTCACAATATCACTTGGTAATTCGTAAAGTCCAAACAGACGCTCTACAAATGTGAGCTAAATCAAACGGTCGACCACAACCCAAATTGCATCATGTTGTTTATTCGTCCGTGGTAAGCCAACCGCAAAATCCATGGAAATACTATCCCATCTCTTATCTGGGATATCCAATGGATGCAACAGTCCGCTATGGCGTTCAACTTTATTCAACTGGCATTGGTCACACTTGACCACATAAGATTCTACAAAGGGCTTGATTTTTGGCCAGTAGAAGTCCCTTCCTACCAAATTTAATGTACGATGTATGTCGGGATGTCCTGCGCATGGTGAGTCATGACATTCATAAAGAATTTTATTTTTAATAACATCCACATCATGCACACAAACCTTTCCTTTCATGAACAAAAGTCCATTACGGATAGAGAAGTCATCAGTACTCTTTTTATCCTTTCCCCCAGACTGATCACCATGAACATCAGTCTCGCTTGATGTAACTGCTAGAATCCTATTCCATATTGGTCCAAAATGTGGGTCTTTCTCATAAAGACCTCTCAAGGAGAGATAAAAGTTTGTACTGAACTCAGTGAAGGAAAGTTTGTTTACTTCACCAATTCGACTAAGTGCATCAGCCACCTGATTAGAGGTGCCTTTGATATACCGCACTTCAAAGTCAAATTCTTGCACGAGTTCTACCCATCTGGCCTTACGATGTAGCTGCCAATCATAGAATCAAGCATACACTAGTGAGAGCCCAATAGGTATACTTATAGCCTCCAAGGCCCATGCACCACTAGTAGTGCACTGTGACACCTCACTGGACACCTTTGCAACCTATCTAGGCCACGTCATCCAGTTCCCTAATGACTCATTGAGCGACCCATACCAACTCCACCACCATGTGTTTAGGCCTACAACCATTAATTATGACCATGTACACGTAAGGACCCCAATTCCCTTATAGTCACAATTAACTTACGGGTTGTTGGTCTACTGATTCCTATCATGGACACACTACCAGAGACCAGTCATGGGCATGACAACTAGGCTCATCGATCACTTTTTGTTTTCAAATTATTGAAATCCGAACTTACACTAGGAAGTTATGGGGTTTCAAATAACTAGAAGGAACTGAAATAAACAACTTAGAAAAGGAGGGTTAAAGGAAAAATCAGAATTGAATTCTATAAACATGACCCATTCTTGTGCTCGTAGAAAAATACAACGAACCGTGAAAATTGTAAAAATTTACGACAAATTTGTTTAGCAGTTGCTGCAACGATGTGGGTGCTCGTTATAGAAGGTAGAGAGACAGAAATTCGGTTGAGATGAAATTAGGGAGCCGTGAGGAGGAGGACCGTGGCCCGTGAGTTTTAGCTCGGCTACCCCGACCCGGTTGATAATGGTTCGATTGGTTTTTACCTAACTCGGCTTGGCTAACTCGACCCGGTTGATGATGGTTCGATTGGTTTTTACCTAACTCGACTAATTGCCAATTGATGATAGTTCAAATAAACTTCCCGGTTGGTGATGGAGCTAATGGCCACGAAGGCGCCGGACGGGGCTGGGGGTAGGGTTAGGGCTGTGCGCAGGTAGGGTTAGGTTAGTTTTTTTTTTTAAATGAACCTGCAAAACTTCAAAATAAAGAAACTGAAATTAAACAAAACTTCACAAATGAGAAGTTGAAGTGCTTCTCTCTCACTTGGAAAACAAATTCCAGAATTCTAGCAAATATGACCCACCTCCACTAATGATACAAAAAACAATTGTGAAAGCAAACGATTCCGATGAATTTCAGAGATAATTGCTGGTCACTGCCAGCTGTATCATTCCTACAGTCCTCCAGAAAGTAGACAGGCACTGCTGATCTACATTTTTTAAGAATAACACAACATTCAACAAAATTCAAACCCAGGTGAGGAATTAAATGAACAAGTGAATCAGACATACGAATAACAGCAGGATTAATCTGCATTCAAGATCAGATATGATAAGAGTGATATGTGCGCAACAGCTATAAAATCATCTATTGATTCTTCTGATTCTTCAAGCACTGCATGCAAATTCATGCAGTGCATTGGCGTGAGAGAAAAATACAGTTCTCCCATGAGTAATGTCTCGCTTACTAGCGGACTTGTGGATCTACAGATCCTATGCAGAAAATTGTCTCGCACGCAGGCGGACTCGTATTCTGTAATTTCGTCTTCTTGCTTACTAGCATTAGACTACTTCATGTATGTATCAAGTATCATCCAGAAAGTATATAGTCACATCCTGTAACTGTAGGAATCCAGAATCAAGACTATTCATTAACACAAAGCATTGTCAAAGAGAAGAGAGAGATGGTTAGATGACCCTCTTGTAGAAACTTGTGGAAAGCCAATATGAACAGTAGATTGCTTAACAAAAGCGTGTCTATCTCATACAAATGAATGGCTACACATAAGTAGTCCAAGATGGCTATCTACCTTCATGACTGTTGGTTGTCCAATAACTTGACTAATGGCTATCTAGCTACCATAAGTTACATAAAATAATTAAGTACCCCAAATAACAAGTTAGGTACTTAATTCACATGTATAGGCCCCTAGTGGACTCACGAGCCCCTACAAGTTAGTTTCATACTAACTTGGGCCTAAACTATAAATGAACATGGTTACACAAATCTCGACCTTTTAAGTCATAGTAACCTATGGCTTCTACATCATTTACATTTATTATTCTAACACCCTCCTTAAATGAAAATGACATGTATTCACTAAGTAAGAAAATCATCATGTTGCTTTAAATTTAAAGCTTCACAAAGAGCTTCAAATCGAACTCTAGGCAATGTCTTAGTGAACACATCTGCAATATTATCCAGTAATAACCGCTTCAGCCCAAAACTTGTGGGGAACATCTTTTGCCTTAAACATGCAACGAGCCATCTCCATGATTGTGCAATTTTTCCTCTCAGCAACACCATTTTGTTGCGGTGTGTAAGGTGTAGCCATTTGATGTAGAATGCCTTTGCTTTGAAGAAACGTGCCAAACGTACTTTTAATGTATTCCCCTCCTCGGTCGGTACGTAGTATCTTCAAAGTATGCCCAAATTGATTTTCTATCATAGCTAGAAAATCTTCGAAGCGTTGAAAAACTTCAAATTTTGCCTTCATAGGAAAGATCCATGTAAACCTTGAAAAATCATCAATAAAAGTTTTGAAGTACTTGCATTTACCAATGGATTCGGTCCTCATTGGACCACATACATCACTATGAATTAAGGCAAACTTATCACCAACTTTGATAGTCCCATCAATAGGAAAAGGCTTCCGTTGAAACTTACCAAGTATGCATCCTTCGCATACATGTCCTTCGGGATGCTCCATATTTGGAGTGTCTTCCACCATGTTGAATTCCTTCAACATATTCAAACTTCCAAAATTGAGGTGTCTGTACCTCGCATGCCATAGTTTAGCCAACTCCAATGCATGTGATTTAGTAGCAACAAGACCAAAGGATGTCAAAGCTTTAGGTTCATAAATATCCAACAAAAACAGACCTCCTCACAATGTTCCCGAAGCAACAATTAAAAGTGATCTTTTTGGATCTTTTATAAGACATTTGTCTTGTTTAAATTCTATAATCAATCCTTGATTCATGATTGTAGAGACCGAAATGAGATTTTTCTTAATCTTAGGAACATAAAGTACATTTCAAATGTACTTTTCTTCTCCATTGGAAAGAATGAGGGGTATAGATCCAATGCCTTCAATTGGATAGGAGGTGTTGTCAACAACTTGAACCTTGCTTCCATCTTTGATTTTCATAAGCTTTGTGAAGACGTCTCTATGGTGAGTCATATGGCGTGTAGCTCCGCTATCAATCATCCAATCAATGGAAGAAAAAATAGCAACCTACAAAGCCGAAGTAGTGTTGTTTTCTGCTGAAAAACCAGCAAGTCGAGAAGTGGTAGAAATCTCATTTTAATTAGAAATGAGATTGTTAGTGACAAAAGCAAAATCTCCATTGAAATAATCATCCTCCTTTTGATGTTCTAATGAAATCATGGCTGTATTTGTATCAATGCCTTTCTCTTTATCCTTAGTAAGCTTCTTCCTACATTCATTTATGTGGTGCCCAAACTTTTTACAATAATGGCACTTACCCTTCTTTTTGAATCCTTGATCTTGGCCTTCCTTGGATTTTTGATCCTTGGAAGAAGAAGGCTTACCTTTCCACTTGCCCTTGCCTTTGCCTTTGGTGAAAAAGGCTTGATCTTCTTGTTCACCAAAATTAATCCTTGTTTGCTCTTCTTGGAGAAGTAAGCCAACAAGCTCTTCAAAGGAGATTTGTTGTTCCCTAAGAGATATCTTAAAGTAGACACAAATGGAAGATAGGAATGAGAAAGTGAATTAAGAGTAATTGAAACAAATTGAGAGTTCTCGACAATTTCGTCAATGCTAATAAGCTCTTCACGAAGATCCTTGATCTTCATTAAGTGATTTGAAAGCATATCACCCTCTTGCATGATAGAGTTGATTACGTAGAAAAAGCACTTTTGTCGTATTCTTCACTTGGAACATCATGGCAAGTACTTCCCAAGCACTCTTGGAAGTCTTGCATGATCGAATGTGAGGTAGGATTGATTTCTTCACGAATAGCACTATGAACAAATGTGTTTGTGCATCACGTCGATCCCACTTCTTTTGTTCTTCGGAAGATACCTCCACATGTGTTGAAGAAGTAGCTCTTGACGGTGTAGTAGGTGCCAAACTAGGTGGCCTCTCTTCATCACCACTTACAACTTCAAACAAACCTTTAGCAATAAGGAGGTTTTTGATCATGTAGCACCACAAGGAGAAATTAGCTCCATCCAACCTATCTTCATTGAACAAAGAACCTATAGATTCAGATTCTTTAGCCATTTCTGAAAATTCAGCTAATAGTAGATGGGAAAAACATATTCCAGGCCAAAATCTACTAAAAAATCAACAAGATCAAAGCTAAATTAATGAGCACTATAGATTGCAATACACCACATGCAATAGCTCATTCACAAGAAGATATAGGTAGCTGTATTCTGTTGAAATAACAGAATACTAACTAATATGCAGACTTCCAATGAAGCCAAAACCACAACCAGATGGTAGGACCTTCTTCCAGGCTCAAAAACAAAAAAATTTCAGCCACTAAAAATGTGTCAAAAACACATTTGTCTTCAAGGTAGAGGGATGCCCTCCTCCAAGAAGAAAATCTGAAATTTGAGGCATGTAATTTGATTTTAATCACATGAAAACTAGTTGAGCATGGGCACCCTACTGCTGGCTCCCAAATGAGTGGAGGTTCCAAGCTTTTCCCTGCAATTTCCTGCACAAAAAACAAGGAGCCGAACTGTTCTCTCTCCACAAAAATAAAAAAAAGATTGAATTTTTATGAACCAAAAGAGGAGAAATGTGGCTGCCTATTGGGTGCCCTCCAGCAAATAATCAATTTTGAAAAATGGCTCTGATACCATGTAGGAATCCAGAATCAAGACTATTCATTAACACAAAGTATTCTCAAAGAGAAGAGAGAGATGGTTAGATGACCTTCTTGTAGAAACTTGTGGACAACCAATATAAACAGTATATTGCTTAACAAAAGTGTGTCTCATACAAATGAATGGCTACATATAAGTAGTCCAAGATGGCTATCTACCTTCATGACTGTTGGCTGTCCAATAACTTGACTAATGGCTATCTAGCTACCATAAGTTACATAAAATAATTAAGTACTCCAAATAAAAAGTTAGGTACTTAATTCACATGTATAGGCCCCTAGTGGACCCACGAGTCCCTACAAGTTAGTTTCATACTAACTTGGGCCTAAAATATAAATGACCATGGTTACACAGATCTCGGCTTTTGGGGTTATTCTAATAGTAACTTCTAGATTAGAGTGATTAAAAATCTACAACTAATCATGAATCACAAGAGTGGCAGATTAGCCACGACCTAGAGTGTATATGCTAACATCATGCTATCAGATTAGATGTTTGTACTTTTGGGTGCTTGCATGATCTTGTCGGTCCTTTTTTTTGGGTGCGTGAGGGTAGAAAAGGATGTCGTGACGATTTTTGTGTCACCTCGTGTCTTTTGACTTTCGCGTCGTCTGACTTTCTCCTGTTGTATCGCGAAAAATTCTCTTTCGCGAATCTTTTGCGTTCGTGTCTTCTCGTCCAGGTGTTCGCAAACATTTTCACTTCGTGTTGTCCTTGAGGGATGCCCAGCTAGCATCACTATAGGAAAGCATCTTGAAAAGATTGGTTTGAAAATCTATCTCCTCAACAAAGAGATAGAATAAAAAATCTTGTGTTATCTTCTTCGGGCGAATCATCCAAGAGAAGAGCTTCCGAGGATGCCCCTTCCCAGGAATTGTGTAGTGTGTATTATGATCTTAATCCACGTGGTGGAGTTATAAAAAATACGTGTGGCAATGTAGTTCATGCTCATTTGCATGATTTAGTTGCTTTATATTTTGGTAAAGATTACATGATCGATTGGTCCTCCCAATCGCTTCAAGATAAAAATAAAGTAATAGAGACTTTATTTTTTGAATTTCCTCAATCCAATGCTTTTAATAGGACTTGGGCCTTGAATTCAATGTGCCTTTGGATTCGAAACAAAAGACAATTGATGAGAAGAGCCATGAAGAATCCCAAGAATCCCACAAAGCCTAGATGGTGCTCCAAAAGGGATTGGAGGAAGGTGAAAGGGGAATTGTTGCAAAACAATCCCCAAAAGTATGAACAACAACGTAGGGCCGCCGCCGAGAAGCTCTTAAAACATGGCCAAAGTCAGTTGGGATCGGGAGGAAGGGGCAATCTAGAGGCCCATTTTGTAAGTGCAATATTTTTTACTATGGTTCAATTTTTGTAGTGAGATTGTTAATGTTTTTTATTGCTAAACTATGTTTTTTTGTCAAATGTAGCTTATTGAATCTGGAAGGCACATGACCGCGGCAGAGTACAAACAAGATTATGATCATGGATGTGTCGGCCTTAAAGCTTTTATGGAATCTCATGGATTGTTTTCAATCATAAATTTTTAACCTTGATTGTTTTGTGATTGTTTACTTTTTGGTTTACAAGTAAGCTTATTCTCAATTCAATCAAATCTTTGATTCTATTTTGTAGAGAGGCTCTACAACTTCAACCGTTCTTGATGTGGAGGAAAATGTGGAAAATATTGAGTAGCAAACAATCCTTTCCAATGAAAGCTCTTTTTTCATTTTTCATATCCAAGCCTACATCACAAACAAAAATGATCATAAAATTTATATTTAAAGATTATGATCACAAAACACATACAATTAACATCCATCAACGGACTAAAAATCCTAAACATTATCAATATTCTCACTCACATTCATCCCCATCTCATTCTCACTCCCATCTTTTCTTTCTTTTTCTCTCTCTCACACAAAAGAAAAAAGAAGTTGACCTCTAGTTTAGGAGCGAACCACATTTTGGTTCACGAGCCAAATTTTTCTTTTTGGTTAAAAAATCTGTGTTGATTATCCACACGTGGATTATCCACTCAAAATCCAGAAACTTAATTGCGTGAATACCACGTGGATATAAAAAAAAAATTATCTATGCGATATCCACGGCCCCAACTCTCTGAATTTTGCGTGGATAAAAAAATTTATTGTGGACTATTCATGAGTGGATAATTTGCCACGAGATATCTACACGATATCCACGCCAAAATAAAATTGTCATCTCCGGCTCCGGGTGTCGGAGTCTGGCCGGCTGCCGGTAGTCGGAGTTGGTGTGGATAATCCACACGTGGAGTATCCACGCAATCTGAATTTCACGACCTCCGGCCAATCTGTTGCCAGAAATGACACTTGCGTGGAAGATTCACACATGGATAATCCACGCGACCGTATCCATGCGTATATCCATGCCTATCCACGGCTATATCCACGCAAATTTCCTTTTGGCCATGCCACCTCCTTTGTATTGTGCATGGATATTTGCTATTGTTCACAGATTCCAACCAAATCTGTAAACACGGTTTTCTTCTTTCTTTACTCTTCTTCTTCTTTGTTACTTCAGGTGATTACCGCTTTGGAAACCAATTGTTTCTGCCCATTTTCAAAAGTCAGTTCTTTACAGTTAAGTCCTCTTGTTTAGAACATTTTCCAAACATAAGTATTTCTTAGTTTGCAACATGTATTCCCAGCCTGTCAGTGGGATGAAACGGTTACGTTCACTCAGCTACATGCATTTACAAGCCATGCAACCATATTCTTTCTCAAGCACAAATTAACGTTCTCGATAGAGAGCAAAACTACCAAACTATCTTAGAAAATCAGGGAATAATGCAATAACAAGACTAAGCTACTCAACAAGAAACAAAAATCAAGAAAGCTAACTTCTTAACAGCATTCTAGCAGTCCAAAAATCAAGAAACACCCATTTCTTGATGCTTGGAATACCCAAGAACCATCAAGGACATGATTGTTAGTGAATATGCAAAATCAGATCCATAATCTCAGCCTCTATAGTTTACCTGCATGCTGAAACTACAAAATCAAGAAACAAGGAAATTAATCCACATCTACAGTCCACAAAGCAAGAAAGTATGTCTTGTCTGGGCAAGAATCGCCTTGATTCCGATGAATCTGCCAGGAAGTCGTCAACATCTCCAATGTTAGTGTTAATTTCTGGAGGGTCAAGGATGGAGTGATCTGGAGAGAGATGTGCAGGGATGACAGAAAAAGATGGGTTTAACAGATTGTATGTTGCTTTCGAGGAGTGAAGTTGTTGTAGGAACTCGTCCCGTCGGGCTTTGAACGTGTCAATTGGACCTTTAGATGGGCCCAATAATCTGTTAGGAGGTGGTGGAGAGAAGGAAGATGAAGAAACAGGGTAAGTTGGAGCAAATGTTTCAGAAAAATTAAAAGCAGTATAAGATGAGGGGTTAAAAGTGAGAGGGGAAAGAGAAAAAGCTCTGGAAGCAACTTCGGCTCTCTGGCTACCCGATCCCGAGCTACCATCTGATGGTCAGATTTGCTCCTTATTGCCTGTTCCGTCATCTCCATCATCGTCCCATGGTTTCTTTGTAAGAGCTCCTGCTTGGGCCTTGCATGTTGTGTCCCACAATTGGTTCACCTTGTCCAAGACTTGCTGTAGGCCCTTTTTCGTATCTTCTAGCTGCTTCTGGGACTCAAGGATGATCTTTTTCTGCTTGGCCACAATATTTTCAAAATTCCTCGTCTTGACTTTCATTCCTGGATCAGCCGCACATATTTCTCTATCCGGATGGATGTGGCCTGTGGGGCCTGGAACTGTATGTCCTCGGGCTTAATTAGAGGGGTATCAGCTGTCATTGCACCACCCGACGATCCATCTCGTGCTTGGTCGATCTGGACCATCTGGTGCTTCAATTGTTGCTGGACCTCTTCAAATGTGATCTTCTGCCCGGCCATCATGGATCTGATTTCTTCCGTCTCTTTTTCTTTTTCTTTGGCCAGCTTCTATTGTTGCGCGATCGTTTGGCCTTGGTACTGGACCTTATTCTCGAGCAATTAGTGTTGGCTTATCAACCAATGCATGTGGTAACTTGCTTTGGATAGGCCGATCATTGATCGTTTAGCTGCTTCAGAGAGCTTCTCCAGATTAGTGATGGTTGGGTACTGATCAGGAGTGTGGGATGGTGAAGCTAATCCCAAAAATAAACGTTGTGGAGGAAATGAAGATGGAAGTGGAGGGAGTGGAGAAACAATATTAGTAGAGATGGTGGTTGTTGTGGTGGTGGTGGTGGTCAGTGGAGGGGTCAGACTTCCTCCTCACTGATCTACTTTTTTCGGTTCCTCATCACTGATCTCCATCAGGTCCGCAACATCAAAATATCGTGTGAAGTATCCAAGGTATGGATTTGTTGGGCCTGTGGATGTTGGTCTTGCGACTGCTGGGCCGCTTCCGTGTCTCGAGGAATGGGACTCCCCACTCCTCCCCCCACCCAAAGAATGTGTCGTTGGTGAAGTTGGCGGTGTTGGCGTAGTAATCAACAGGGGTGGGGTGGTGACTTGGTTTGGTGGCACGACTTGGGTTGTGCCCTTGTCTGTTGATGTCGATGATGTAGCTGCTCCATCACCCCCGTCGATGGTGTGTAAGGGTGAGGAGTGTGTTGGAGGGGCTGTGTGTGAGGTTGACCTTCCATCATCTGAAGCTGAATCTTCTGATGTTGTGCCATCGGGTGATTTCCTCCTGGACTGAAGCTTTCTGCGTATACGTTGTTGTCTTGTGTCTGGCAACTGGGCCTTAGAGGTATCGGCATGTTGAGCTGCCAATGATGTTGCTGCTTGTGGATCTGGTTGAGAACTTGGTGGCCTGTGTACCAGTGGAGTAATACTGGTGTTTGCCCCTTTGGGTGGAAGCCCTGATGGTGAAGTGGCCCGTGAGCGTGAACGCTTGGACTTTTTGGACCTTATAGGATGTCCCATGCTTTGTCTGCAGCTTGCAGGTGTTGTTGAAGTTTGGGCCCATTTTGGACCTGATGGAGTGTGATATTAGTCATGAGATATCCCAGGATTTTGTTTGACTGCTTGTTCTTAACACGGTCATGAAGGCAGTTCAAAGCAAATTGTGCCCAATCATAAAGGTTTTGGGCATGCAGTCGTGAATCTGCCATCATGTGGAATAGAGACATGGGTACCCGCAGCACCTTTGTCCTTGGTCGTTGTGTGCATCTAGACAAGTATGCACATGCCGCTGCCAGTTGTTGATCATTGATGGCCTCAATGCGGTACCCGTCTCTATTCTTCCATTTTCCACTAAGGGATCGACATACTTGAAATAAGCTATCTGCTCAAACATCTGGAGCATCCCGGTGACAACATTTGGTCCACAGGGGAACCCGAAGGGTTGCAAGTCTGCCACTGCAAAAGATATATTATAAACATAGTTCCTGACAGGGGGAAGTATGAGTTGGCACAATCTTGTGGTAGCATTATAATTCCATGTGTAGTAGGTACGGACCCTGATATCCAGTCAGGACATGGATTTGGAACTCAATTGCCTTGAAAAAGAACTCTGTCTACTGGTACCAGGTCTGCATTTTGGTAATATCCAGTTTGCATAGCTGGATGTCGATCTTATTAGCATCGGGGTCGTCAAAACTAGAACTCGGGTTGGAAGACATGGTGAATATGGAAAAGACAGGGTTCTAGAAAAAGTGTGCCAGTTGAGATTTGAGACAGGGATAAGGATGGCATCGGTTGAGATGGGGCTGGTGGCTTCGGCCAAGATGGGACTGGTGGCTTTGGTTGAGATGAAACTGAGGGCTTTGGTCGAGAAATGAGTGTTGGCTTTGGTTGAGAAATGAGTGTTGGCTTCAGTTGAGAAATGAGTGTTGGCTTCGGTTGAGAAAGGAGTGAAATTCGTCAGTCGAGATGGACTAGAAAGCTGTAGGTGAGAAGGTAGGTGAAGGCATCGGTCGAAATGGAGGTGAAAGATGTGTGCAAAGTGAATGATGTTCCTGAAAGGGAGGTTACGGAATGAGGTTGGGTAAGGAAAAATGTAAGGTATAATGTCTGAAGAATAAGATATTGAGGTGTCGGTCAAGATGGAGGTGAAAGATGTGTTGAAAGAGAATGATGTTTCTGAAAGGGAGGTTACGAAATGAGGTTGGGTAAGGAACAATGTAGGGTATAATCTCTGAAGAAGAAGATGTTGAGGTGTCGGTCAAGATGGAGATGTTTGGAAGATCGGTAACTGTGGAAATGGAGTTGTGGAGGTGGTGAATGAACTGGAAAAAATGAAGTGTTAAAAGTTGATGATGGTGTTTTCAATAGTGTAACGGGAGCATGATGTATGCTCACATGCCACTACCCCTCAGACTGTGAAAAGTTTCAAGCGGATGTGTCGTCTGCAGGCAATGTTAGGTTTGGAAAGTGTTGGTGATGGCGCTCTGAATGGTAATTAAACGATGATGGTGGATATTGGGTGGAGGTGGAGTTTAACCAAGGACAGAAGCATGGAACGAGAGAGCACCAAAATCGAGCCCAGGAGAAGGAAGATCGCCAGCAGACAGTCGCAAGAAACTCCAAAATTTGCACTTTGCTGAGGTGCGAATGGCATCATTGTCAAGGCATTTATATAATGGTTTCGGTCGAGATGTGATGTGACAGCTCCGTTGAGTTTGAAATCGAAACCTTCGGTTGAGAGTTGAGTTCTGGCCTCCGGTTGAGATCTGAGTTGTGGCCTTCGGTTGAGATTTGAGTCAGGTGCTCCGGTCGAGATTTGAGTTGTGGCCTCCGGTTGATATTTGATTCGTAGCCTCCGGTTGAGATCTGAGTGAGGTGCTCCAGTCGAGATCTGACAGAAGACCTTCGGTTGAGATCTAAGTCAGGTGCTCCGGTCAAGATCTAATAGAGTGCTTCGGTCGAGATTTAACAGGAGTGCTCCAGTCGAGATTTAACAAGAGTGCTCTAGTCGAGATTTAACAGGAGTCCATCAGTTGAGATTTGACAGAAGTCCATCGATTGAGATCTGACAGAAGCCCTACATGGAGGAATGGAACTGTGTGATGATGCAAGTGAAGAAATTTAGGAGGGAAAATATGATTGTGGGTCAAATTAGAAGTTCTTGTGGGAAAGAACTATCTCAATGAATGGTTGTATGTTTAATTGGGAATATTGAGATATCATACAAATAGAAATGAGATGGGCCTAAAGTGTGATAAATCTTGTCTATATGGTGTACTCTATCATTTGTTGACCTAGAACATTCATGACAAATGAGTATTTATAGAAAAAGAAGATGCACAGAAAGTAAATGAGTACAGGCATGAATTATAAACAAGAAAAGTATAGAAAAATAGGCATGAAAAAAGAGAATAACAAAGCAAGGAAAAAAAATATAAAAATAAAAAAATGTAAAATATATACCAGGAAAAAAGTGTTAAATTGGGTCAACAAAAAACAACTCCTCGTAATACCACCGTTGACGATAGTGTCTAGGAGTATTCCGTCAAGTGTTTGCAACTGGACTACACCATTAAAAAAGATTTTATTGATAACATACATTCTCTCACTTCGGAATTTTGTTTTTCGAGGTGCTTCTTTGATGTATAAAGAAGCACCTAGTCACCTAAGTGTAAATCCTTGTTGCGCAAGTGACAGTCATGCCAGACCTTTTGACGTCTTTTGTGAACTACTTGTGCGTGGTAAGATATGAGTCTTGTCTCGCATAAGTGGGTAAACGTAAATAGCCTAGTCTTGACTTGTTGCTCAAATGTAGCTTTCTCACAGAGATTTGTAGAAAAGGCTTCCATGACTCTTAAAGAAGGTACTAAGAACTCGAATGGAATTACCGCCTCTTGACCATACACGAGATGGAATGGGGTAACCCACCCTGTGGCTTTCTTCGGGGTGGTGCGGTAAGCCCAGAAAGCTAGGAAGAGTTTTGTTTCCCAATCAGAGCGACTGCCAATGCCCTCATGAGCCTGAGATATGATAGGTCGTATCTCATATTCATAAGCACATCATTGGATAATATCATCAATGCCCCTTTTGTAAAATTGTCCTGCTATTAGCTGAAAGGGCGCTGCTTTAAGCAAAAAAAAAAAAAATTTGCAACCGTATTCAGGCCTTCTTTGAGTCTGCTTGTTGTTAAGAACTGAGTGATCTCCTCGGCCCATAAGGATGTAGCATCAATCTGAAAAAGACATGCATCAGGAAGATCATCGTTGACTGGTGCAGTTGCTTTTTCAGCATTAGGGTCAGGAAAGGTGATCAGCCATGAAATGTTGGGCTCCTTTCCAAATGACTATGCGGAAATTAAATTCCTCTAATATCAACAGCCATCGAGCTATACGTCCTGTCTTACAAGATTTATTAACAATATATAACAGGGCTTAATGGTTGGTGTAGAAGACAAAGGTCAGGCCTAGTAAATAATGTCGTAGTTGTTGAACAACATAGACCATTGCCAATGTTTCGCGTTCGGTTGTTGTATAATTTACTTCAGCAGGCACTAGTTGTTTGTTCAAAAAATGTATTGGAAAATCTTTGTCATACTCGTCTGGTTGTGCAAGAAGACCTCCAATGGCATACTTACTGGCCTCAGTATGCACATGGAACTCTTTCATGTAATCTGGCGAACGGAGCATGGGTGCCATGGTAAGGGCTGTTTTCAAGTCCTCAAAGGCTTTAATGCATTCTTCGGTCATCGAAGATCTACCACAGCTAGATAAACGAGGCGTGCCTTGCTGGTATAATCGATTATAAAGATGCGATAATAATTTTTGTGACCGAGGAAGACGTGAACTTCCTTCGCTATTGCAGGTAAGGGCATTTCAACTATTACTTTGATTTTTGAAGGGTCAGTAGAAAAACCGTCCTTCAAAAATATATGTCTGAGTACTACCCCATGTGTCATCCAAATTTGACACCTGTCAGGGTTTAGTGAAATTTCGAATCTACGACAGCGAACGAAGATTTTCTCCAGTGTGTCAAGATGCGTAGCTGCGGATGAATGTATATCCAGATCGTCGAGATGAATCTCGACAATCCAATTATGTAACAGGTCTTGGAAGGCCAGTTGCACGATCAAGGGAAAGACAAATGTCTTCAAGGCTCACATATGAGGAGAAAGGTAGGCAAGTTGAAGTGACTCATTTTGCTTTTCTCACATATTTTGGTGAATCTTCTTATGTAGATGGAACTATGCAAGTGGATGGATGTTTTTATGATTTTACAACAAATAATGGATCTCGAAAACAAATTTTGTTCAATGACTTTGATGGTCAAGTTGATGATCAAGACGTTGATCTCAAAGAACTTCAACAACATGAAATGAGAGATGACAATTTGGAGCTAGACAAGAGCATCAAAGGAGAGTCAATTGGCAAAGATGTTATGAATCTATTTTTGCAGGTTATTGAAGACTCAAGTAAGGTCAAAGGAGCAACAAGGAAGTGTTTTTCAAGTTTACTTTACTTGTTCTATCTCATGGTTGAGCACTTTCATGTGGATGTGTGCAAATTGTCAAGATATGGTAAAACTAGCTACATTGATGAGCATCATTTTGGTGTTGAATTTGTACTAGCATTCTTGGCTGGTTTTGTTGATGAAAATGAAGCTATTGGAGGTTCATTATGTCACTCATTCATGGTCAAGTCATCAAGTGATGATGACAGCTTATTGCAAGATAGAGATGGAGGCTCATTCATGAAGTGTCATGGTGGATACATGGCAACAAAGGACAAAGAAAGAGGAGACATGCAAGCAAATGTTGATCACTCACATTTATTGCCTGTTTGATAAATTTTTGTAGAGATTTCAAAGTTGATAGAATGGAGGAATCATCTCATTTACATTCTATGTGATTCTTCATAGCATATTGAGGTTGCACATCATTTTGTGAGGGAGCAAGTCATTGCAAAGGAGGTGGAGCTTCAACATGTGTAGCTAATATCTTCACCAAAGCATTGGGAAAGGACTTTTTCATGAAGCATAGGACATCACTTGGAGTGTTATCAAAGTGCATTACAAAAACCATGTAAGTTTGCCTCTTTGCATATTTTTTGGAAGCTTGTTGGAACGAGGAAAGAAAGGAAGAAAATTCTTTCTTTGAGCTTGTCCCTCCAAATTTCCCCCATCAGATATACTGCTTGGTCGTGACTGGCATGGATTTTCGAAGTAAAAAATGTTGTTGGATAGTTTTAGAGATTTCACTCACGAAGAAGTGATTTGAGCATTATCCTCAAAGTGACCAAGATTAGTTGTATAGCTCATCATGGAAGACACTTTTGGGAGATGAGTCAACAAAGGTTTTGATTGTTAAAATATGTAGTGTAGAGTTGATTGATTGATGTCAGAGTTTTTACATCAAGCTACAATCAGACATCCTTGCTAAAGATGATGAGGAATACAGAGGGAAAATATCTTGTGTGTAGTGAATAGCTCGTTCAAAGATTCCCACTAATGGCATCTTTCTTCCAGCCAAGAAATTGTTGGGTCTATGTACCAGCCATTTTGTTTAATGGTTTGCAAAAAAAGTCCAAATAAATCTATAGCCTACATTGCCATCAGAATAGGGAGGTACGTCTTATGATTTTGACTAGCTGCTTTGTCGATTAAACAACTACTCCCCTTACATTCAAGAGGTCTGATCAAGAGCGCACACACTTTGCAACATATTCCACGACTGTGCCATAAGCTACGGGATACAAGACGCCGATTCTGGAGAAGTAGGACTTTGGCATCATGCATATTGCTGCAAGCCTTGGCGCTCCAGCAAATGAAGGGCACAACAAATATACTATTACTATTGATATATTAGTAGTCCTTAGCGAGAAGACCATAAGGATGGGTGGCCAAAGTCACAATTGTTAGCATACTGAAAAGACACAAGGTGCTGCTGCCAAGCATATCTGTGCTAGAATGTAAGAGAGGAGTAGAGATCCTTCAACAATAAGAGTGAAGAAATAAAATGTTTCAATTTACAAAGCTTTACTAGCTTTCATCCCTCTACCTGATGAAAATGTTCGCAAACACAAAAATCAAATGACACAAAGCGAAAATGTTCACGAACATCTTGACGAGAAGACACGAACGGGAAAGATTCGCGAAAGAGAATTTTTCGTGGTACAGCAGGAGAAAGTCATACGACGAGAAAGTCAAACGACATGACACAAAAATAGTCGCGAAACCCTTTCTGCCCTCACGCTCCAAAAAGGACCAGCAAGATCATGCAAATACCCAAAAGTACAGATATTTGATTTGATAGCATGACGTCAACAGATACACTCTAGGTTGTGGCTAATTAGCCACTCTTGTAGTTTCTGATTAGTTTTGGATGTTTAGTTACTCTTATCTAGAAGTTACACAGAGCGACAAAAGCAGGATCCACAGAGATCCACAAGTCCGCTAGTAAGCGAGACATTGCTCGTGAGGGAACTGTATTTCTCTCACGCCAACGCACTGCGTGGATCTGCATGCAGTGCCTGAACAATCTAAAAATCAATAGATGATTTTGTAGCTATTGAGCACATGTCACTTTTTCATGTATGATCTTGAATGCAAATTAGTCTGTTGTTATTTGTATGTCTGATTCACTCATGTTCATTTAATTTCACACATTGGTTGAATTCTTGTTGAATGCTACATTAATTTCTAAACGTAGGTCAGCAGTGCCTAACCACATTCTGGAGGACTGTAGGAACGATTCAGCTGGCAGTGACCAACGAGCAGTTCTAAACTCCATCCGAATCCATTACTTTCGCGATTCTTTCATGACTGCGAACTGTCACAAGTTATTTCGCATCAGTGGTATCAGAGCAATCCTTGTCATAATCTTAGAAAGCCAAGAAGCTATCAGATCCAGGAGGCCAAGCATTCAGACGAACAACCATCAACAAGAGAACAGACTTCAGAAGCAATGGCTTCAATCAGCAGCATACAGAACAAGATCTACACAATTCTTGATTCTTCAGGATCTAACTTTCTAGCTTGGAAAGTTAAGACATCACTAATACTCAAGGGCGAAGGTTTATTTCCCTGGGTGGATGGCACAGAGGAGATGCCTACGACATCAAGCAAGGAGCTATGTGAATGGAGGGAGAAAAATGACAAGGCTACTGTAGCCTTCCTATCTTCATCCATCTAAGATAGTCTCACACTTGACCTGGCCACACTCTCCACAACTAAGGAGATGTGGGATGCACTGTTCACACGATTTCAAATGAAATCAAGAAGTCAAATCATGCTGCTGGAAGATCAACTGACAAATCTACAGTGGGATGGGAAAGACCTCACTTCTTTCGTAAGGAAGATGAAGGATCTATTTTTGTCGCTACACAACTATGGAGCAGAGAATATAGTGTCAACTAAGAAGCAGCTCACTTACCTGTTGAGAGCCTTACTTAGATCTTTCCAAACAACGAGAACCCTGCTCGCGAAAGATCCTACCATGACCCTTGAAAAGGCAATTGTCGAGATTCGAGAGGAAGTTGAGGCTAGAGAACATCTTGATCACAAAGATGGTTCTAACGAGGCCCTCTACGGCAACAAAGAAAAATCCAAGAAACAATTCAAGTCTAAGAGGGAGTTGAATCAGAGGCAAGATCGTGATCAGCAAGCAGAGGGGACCAGCAAACGCAACTGGAAGAGCAAAGGGAGGTCGAAGCAGCAAGGTGGAGAAAAGAAGACTTGCGTGAGATGCAGAAGAGACGGGCACACAGTTGATACATGCTGGCTCAATCCAAAGATTGAGTGTATCCAGTGCCACAAGAAGGGTCATGCAGCCATGGATTGCCATCTGAACTCGAGGAACAAATCAACACAGAACAGACAGGAGAACAGCAATAGTTCATCCTATGTCAAGGAGTCTGAGAGTTCAAAAATGGGCTAGAAAAGATCAAACATAAACTGTTTAACCGCCTACATCTGTGAAGACGTGTGTGCAGCGTCAACATTTGACACACAAGAGGGGATTCTAGATTCAGGAGCCATAGCCCGCTTTGTGACATCAAGATGAATCATGTCTGATTTTAGAAGTGCAGATCCTTCAAGATTCATAGTCCTTGGAGATGGATCTAAACATCAAGTGAACGGTATTGGTTCACTTTGACTCAACACCAATGGTAGAGATAGACAACTCAAAGACGTTCTGTTCGTGCCTACTCTGCAACAATACTTGCTTTCTATGGCAAGAATAGTTGATGCAGGGATGCGTGTGATGTTTTCTAACTAAGCATGCAACGTGGTTGATGCCAGTACCAGTACTCTGATCGCTCAAGGCAGAAGGAAAGGTAATCTATATCATCTGAAGGTACGCCTACCTATAGATCAGGTGCATCAGACTCATGATGACTCGCCAGACACTCTGTGGCACAGGAGACTATGCCACATGAACACAATGGCACTATACCAAGAAAGCCATCATGGAGCAATAATAGGGATCAGCATCTTGAATGCAACCTGTTCGACCACCTGTGATGCACATTTGAAGGGTAACATGTCACGCACTCCACTCATCAAAGACTCCTACAAAACGACCAAAATTCTGGAGTAAGTGCATTCTAACATCTGTGGGCCTTTCAATGTAATCTTAGTAGGAGATCCAAAATATTATATAACCTTCATTGATGATTATAGCAAATTCACAAGAGTGTACTTTATTCAAAATAAATCTGAGGCACTTGATAAATTCACAGAATATGTGAATTGGGTTGAGAGATGTACAGACAGCAAAGTGAAGCAGATCAGGACAGATCGAGGTGGGAAATACATCTCGAATCGCTTCACTGACTTCTGCAATGATCGTGGCATCATTCATAGAAGGACTGCAGCCTACACACCGCATCACAATGGTATTGCAAAAAGAAAGAACAGGACCATGATGGAAGCTACCATATGCATGATGGCACACTCGAAGGCTCCAAGGGTACCGTGGGCTGAAGCAGTAGCTACAGCCACACATCCAGAACAGGACAAGGAAGTTTGATGTCCCTCATACAACACCACACGAGTTATGGTGGGGTAGAAAGCCCAACATATCTCACATCAGGATCTTTGGCTGTGCAGCTTATGCACATATTCCTGATAAGCCTCGAAAGAAGCTTGATGAGAAAGCTGAGCAGGGATTTCTGGTAGGTTATGACAACAATTCGTCATACTACAGAGTCTACATGCCAGACATGAACACTGTAAAAATAGTGAGAGATGTCAAATTTGATGAGAGCGGGACAATGGCCAATGACGATCCTATCAGCTATGAAGTTCTGGAGAGACAGTACTATGACCTGCCGCCAGTGACAAAGGGAGCAGAAGACAAACACGAAAACAAAGATTTTCGAGTCGTTTCCCATTCGAGTGACGAATGTCAAGATGAAAGATTCGAGAGGCAGCCTACTGCTACAGTTCCTATAAACCAGGATGGTGCCGGACCTAGCAGAGCAGACAAAGGCAAAGGCATTGCTATCCTAGGAGGATCTCCTAGAAGGTTGACAGGACCACGAAGAGCGCCAGCAAGATACGTGCCAAGCAGCTCCACCTCTACATCAGAAGAGTTCTATGGATTCAGTGGCAAACCACAGACTTTTGAGGAAGCGATTGAATGTCCAGAAAAGAACAGATGGATCCAAGCCATGAACGAAGAAATGGAGTCCTTGAGGAAGAACTAGGTATGGATGTTGCAGCCATTACCACATAAGCGCAAGATTTTTAAATACAAATGGGTTTTCAAGCTCAAGTACGGACCAGATGGGAATGTCTTGAAATACAAAACAAGATTGGTAGCAAAGGGATTTTCTCAGAGATATGGTATTGACTACTTTGAAACCTTCTCTCCTGTCATCAAACATTTGTCCCTACATCTGTTATTTGCATATGCAGCTGCTTATGAAATCAAAGATCCACATTCTGGACGAGAAGACAACCTTCTTGCATGGCAAGCTAGATGAAGAGGTCTATATGGATCAACCCCCAGGATATGTCTCGAATTCACTTCCTGACTATGCATGCAGAATGCATAGAAGTATCTACGGTCTTAAATAGTCAGCTCGACAATGGCACAAAAAGAAAGATCAAGCCTTGAAATCATTAGAATTCAAGCCACTGATGGTTGATTCTAATGTGTATGTTAGAGGTACAGATGGGCAGATTATCATTGTGACTGTATATGTGGACGACACTCTGATACTTTGCAAGAGTGAGCAGCTGATTGCTAAAGTGAAGACAGACATATTGAAACATTTCGAGATTGTGGACCTGGAAGAAGCCAGGTGTTACTTGTCGACGTCTCTAACAGTCTTCACTATATTCATCTTTGGCATGTAGATCATGTAGTATGACGAATGATTGTCATACTCGACAAGATATCCTAATTCAACTTTCTCATCAAGCTTTTTTTGAAGCGGATATGTGCATAAGTTGCACAGCCAAAAATCTGAACATGTGTCAGATTGGATTTTCTACCCCACCATAATGTGTGTGGTGTCATGTGAGGATCACCTGATTTGCCTAACCTATTTTGGATGTAGGCGGCTATAGCTACTGCTTCAGCCCATAGCACACTTGGTGCCTTCAAATAGGCCATCATGCACCTTGCGGCTTCCATGAGTGTCATTTCTTTCTCTCAGCTACACCATTGTGTTGTGGTATATAGGATGTAGTCCTTCTGTGAAGGATTCTTTGATCATTGCAGAAGTCAGTGAAGCAGTTTGAGATGTATTCTCCACCACGATCAGTCCTGATCTACTTCACATTGCTTCCTGTGCATCTTTTTTTCCAGTTCACGTATTTTGTGAACTTGCCGAGTGCATCTAATTTGTTGTGAATGAAGTAGACCCATGCAAATTTGCTGTAATCATCAATGAAGGTGATATAGTACTTCGAGCCTCCTACTGAGATCACATCAAAAGGTCCACATATGTCCAAATGTACCAGCTCCAAAATCTTTGTTGTTCTGTAGGAGTCTCTAGTGAAAGGAGTTCGGAACATTTTGCCCTTCATGCACGCATCACAAGTTGTCGATTTGGTTGCATTCGTGATGCTTACCCCTATGATAGCTCCATGTTGACTTGCTTGATACAATGTCATTGAGTTCATGTGGCATAGTCTCCTGTGCCATAGAACATCTGTAGAGTCATGGGCTTGATGCATTTGATATGTCGACAGGCATACTCTCAAGAGATAAAGGTTGTCTTTCCGTCTTCCTTGCGTGACAAGTTTGCTGGTGCTGGCATCGACGACATTGCATATTTCATTTGAGAATGTCACATGCATCCCAGCGTCTGCTATTCTTGCGACTGATAGCAGGTCTTGTTGTAATGTGAGTACGAATAGAACATCTTCTAGTTGTCTGTCTCTATTGTTTGTGCTGAGCCACAAAAAACCAATACCATTCACTTGATGTTTCAATCTGTCTCCAAGAACTATAAATCTTGATGGATATATACCCCAAAAGTCAGACATTATCCGTCTTGATGTAATGAAGTGTGAGGTAGCTCTCAAATCAAGGATTACCTACTATGTGTCAGATGTCGATGCTACACACACGTCTATACACAGATAGGTTGTCGAATTTTGGTTGTCGACCTTTCTTCGCCCTCTTTGAGCTTTTTGGCTATTCGACGTAGGATGAACTATTATTGCTCTCTCGTTTGCCTTGAGGCTGCTTGTTCCTCAGGTTCTGGTGGCAATCCATGGCTGCATGATCCTTCTCGTGGCAATGGATACACTCGATCTTTGGATTTAGCCAACACGAATCAGCAGTATGTCCTTTGTGTTTGCATCTCACGCACACTTTTTTGTCACCATTCTGTTGTCTTGGCTTTCCTTTGCTCTTCCATCTGCCTTTGCTGGCTCTCTCTCTTTGCTGGTCTTGATTCTACTTTCGATCTGACTCCCTCTTAGGCTTGAACTACGTTTTTGGCTTCTCTTTGTTGTTGTAGAGAGCTTGGTTAGAAGCGTCCTTGTGATCAAGGTGCTCACGAGCTTCGACTTCTCCTCGAATATCGATATCTGTCTTTTCAAGTGTCATAGTTGGATCCTTTGCTAGCAATGTTCAAGTTGTTTGAAAAGATCTTGGTAAAGCTCGTAACTGATAAGTGAGCTGCTCTGCTGATACTACATTCTCTACTCCGACGTTGTGTAACGAAGGGAACGGATCTTCATCTTTCTGATAAAAGACGTGAGGTCGCTACCATCCCATCACAGGTTTGTCAGCTGATCTTCGAGAAGCATGATCTGGCTTCATAATTTCGTTTGAAATCTAGTGAGCAATGTATCCCACAATGTTAGGCTATCTTCAATGGATGACGTCAACAGGGCTACTGCCTTGTCGTTTTTTTTCTCTCCATTCTCGTAGCTCTTTGATGGTGGTTGTAGACATCTTTTTGGTGCCATCTACCCAGGGAAATAGCCCTTTTCCTTTTAGTATGAGAGAGGTCTTCACCTTCTATGCTAGAAAGTTGGACCTTGATGAATCGAGAATTGTGCAAATCTTCGACTGCATGCTGCTTATTGATGCCATTGATGTGAACTATTCTTAATGCTTATCTCCCGGATCTGATAGACTTTAATTATCAGCTCTCGGATATGAGCCTGACGCTTTGATACCACTGATGACTCGAATTGAGCATAAGCTAGAACGTCGGTCATATAATAAGATGATATTGATTCTGTGCTGAAATTCAAGAGTTATCGACATATCTAATAAAGCTGCTCATAACCACAGGACCGAGTTTTAAAACTACTAAGGAAGAACACTTCAATTCCTAAGATGGTATCGAGGCAACAACTAAGATCTTCAGTAACAAATAAAAATACAATCAACTTAAACAAGATACTCTATGCTTCTCCAAACCAAATTACAACCAAGAACACTGTTGCGTATCAAATGGGTAATTATGTAGATTACCTGAAAAAAATTCCCGTTAATACTTGGCTATTTTATAGCCATTTTATAAAATGACCATTAGATTTTTATTTTTAAATTTTTTACACTTGAAATATACTAAGATTTTATATTTTATGAAAATTTTTACATGGAATAAAAATTTAGAAGTGATTTATACACATCCAAAAAATTTATTATATCTTGAAACAACGTTATAACACAAAATTCATTGAAAATAAACTAATATTTAAGTCTTACAAGTAAAAAATTTACATCATGTGTGATATCATCAGGCTCTTTCTAATTTTTGTGCACTGTAATTTTTAGCAAGATTTTTGAATACTTCATTGTTTACATATTTTAAAATTTTGTTACAAATTTGGTAAAAAAAAATTGTGATTCTTTAATGTACTTTTGGCAATGGGTATGATACTGTAGCACATTCTTTTTTGAAATATGTTAAAAAGTGCCATTTTTTAACAAGATTCTAGGAATATTTCTTATAGTTCTCGTTTCCACGAAATATTACCCATTTGAAATACAACAGTGTTCAAGTTAATTGTCACACAACTTTGTAGCAAACCAATACAGTTTGAAGGATGCAAGATTAATTTATTATGAATTGTTGTGAAGCTTTACAAGGGATTACAAAATATTGAATCTATTATAGATGTTCTGAACTATGCAATATATTTTCAAAGCCAAAATTTACAAACCTTTACTACCAAGGCTATATATAAGAATAGGCCTCCAGCAAACCCAAATTGCAAATCAACTTTTTTATAAATAGCCAAATATATACTAGTAAAGCAAGAGTTTTGATTGGTGACAACATTTATGTCCGAAAGTAGCCCAAATCAAATGACGAGACTTTGAACAATTTTGTTGATTGTTTCGTAGTTCTATAAAGACACTGCTAATTTCTCAGGCTGAGTTTATAAGTTTGAAGTTGCATGTTGGATGTTATACAAACATCTATCATGTTGAAACATAGAGATGAGTTGATTTTCAAAACTGAAGTTTGTTATTTCAAAGCTCAAGGTGTCGGTTGATGCTCAAAAGCTGATGGTTGATATTTTGTTAGATTAAAGACTAATGATACTTTGCCTACAAAGTGCTATTCTCTGGTTCTCAGGTCCACATATCAACCTTTGCAATAATTATATATTACTATTTATTGTTGAAAATATGCAACCATTTATTAGCTGTTGTAAATATTTCTATGGTTGCGACATCTACAAAATTACAAGAAAATTTGATGACAGTGTTCATCGACTTCCAAAGTCATCGACATGTCCGACGTCTTCAACTTAACTGATGTCCATGTCATCGACTTGTCCGAAATTGTCGACATCTCCAGCTTCTCCAACTTATCCGACGTCCACATCCTCGACTTCCACATCATCAACTTGTCCGATGTGTAGCAGCTTGTCCATGATCTCCAACTAAATCAGATGTCGACTGAAAGCGACGTGCAACAACAAGTAGTGCCTTAATCCTAATTTGTAAAGTATGTGTTAACCATTCTTTTAATTAGTTAGCTATGTGTACATATTCAAGTAAGATTGATGAATCAGTATGATCAGTAATTCATTCAGAGCGCAATTGCATTATTCTTCTTCTCTGCTATCACAAAGTATTGTATCAAGGAGAACACACTTGATCTGTTCTGCAATCACATTGTATTTCTACATGACTAATCCATCATTGTTCCAACAATTAAAATCGTGTATGGTGATTGCATTTTCAAACTGATTCATCTTCGCAGATTGATTGTTTTATAGATTTTATCGTTTTATATGACTGATAACACTATTCAATTTCTTGCTCTCGATTGCATAGATTCAACGACTTTGAAGTTGTGATCAAGTAAGACAGACTGGATCTGCACAAATCCGATAAACATAGTTTGTATGCACCAAGAAATCTCAGTCTCACTAGCCAATTTTCAGCATGGTATCAAAGCTCATTCTCTGATTCCTAAAGGCAGATCTAGAGCATATATTATCAGAATAGTTGTTTTGATATAGTATAGGCAGTTGCTATTATTGTTTTTAGTCATATTAATCTACTATTTGCATATACTCATCTTAAAATTCCAAATGGATTCACAATCACAGTCTACAATAATGGTAGAAAAACTAGATGGTTCAAATTACCATTTATGTAACTTCAAAATGAGAGTAGTATTGATGGCCAAAGAACTATGGGAAATAGTCACTGGAATCGAACTACTTCCCAGTGTTGATGAGCAAGCCATTTCCAAATGGAAGCTCGAGAATGGCAAGGCTTTTGTCTTAATCACCCTTAACATCTCCGACATACAAATTGGTTATATCAGGATATATTGAGTACATTATATGAAGTGAGGGATGTCACTTAGAAGCTACATTTGAGTAGAAAATTCTTCTCTTTCAGAATGTTAGATGGTGATTCTGTTCAGAATCACATAAATGAATTTAAGACTCTAATGGATCAGATGGCAACAATAGGTTCAGCAATTGAAGACTTTGATGCTGTAATGACCTTATTGTCAAGCTTACCATCTTCTTATGAAAACTGGGTGATGATGGTTTCCACACACTCATACATCAAATTATCCAGAGTCATAACTATGTTGTTGCAGGAGCAAACAATAAGAGGTGGAACATCTTCATCCTCTATCAACGACTCACAAGCATTATTCTCAAAGAAGGGCTCAAGGAAGCAACAGAAAAATAAAGTTGTCAAAATAGAATGACAACAATCAAAAGCAATCACAGATGTCCCAGAATCAGCCACTTGCTCAAAAAATGAAAAAAGACTCTTGTAGATACTGCAAGAGACCAAATCATGAGATCCAAGACTGTTGAGTCTTGAAGTTCAACAACGACAAGAACAAGAAGCAGCCGGATCAGCAAGCTCATGCAGCCGACACCAAGCTAGAGATCGAAGATGATGATGAGCAAGAAGTCTTCGTGGTGAGCCATCACCGTGTCGAACAGTCAGAGGAGTGGTTCCTCGATTCTAGAGCTACACAACACATGACAAGCCATCAAGAATGGTTCATTGACTATTCACCCTACAGCCCAAAGAAATTTGTTCACCTTGGAGACAACAACTGCCACATAATTGAAGGTGAAGGTACTGTTAGGATGAATTTTCAGAATGAAATGTCGAAGCTTGTGCCAAATGTATTGTATGTCCCAAATCTGACAACAAATCTATTGTTAGTCAGTCGAATCATAGATTTAGGACATAGGACAGAGTTTTAGACATATTCTTGTCAAATTCTTGATAAGAGTAGGAGAATTCTTGCACTCGGAAAGAGACAATGATATCTCTATAGGCTTAGTCATTGTAATGTTGTGACTGATCGTGCTTTAAGCAGTTCGACATCTAAGTGATTTGACATTATAGACTTGGTCACCTCAACTATACATCAATAGGTAACATGTCTAAACATTCTTCAGTTCTTGATTTAGACTGTAAAGCTGTCAATCTCTGTGTCTGCTCAAGTTGTATCAAAGGAAAGCAGGCAAGGAGGCCATTCAAGGGATTATTCCAAGAGGACTGTTGTCTATTTCCTAAAGCACATATCTGAAGCCTTCCAGTTCTTCAAGAAATTTAAGGAGAATGTTGAGTTGCAGACATGCAAAAGATTCAAAGCTCTCAGGAGCGACAATGGCGGAGAATATATCTCAAATAAATTCAAGGATTACTGCTCAGCCAATGGGAGTCTGAAATTTATAAGGGATGAGTTTGATATTTTTCATGGAAAAATTTTGAAACTCTAAAAATTTTGGCTTAATGGCATAGTTGTAAGTATACCAAGTTTTGAAAAGCATTTTGTTAAAAAGAGTACAAAACAAATTCGATTAATGTTTCTTTGTTTTTTTCTCTTTTTTTTTGCAAGTCAGAGAAAGGATTGAAGAACATATATTGTGCAAAGATATTCGAGACGGAGTGAAAATTATTCAAATTAATTAAAAAGTGTAGTTTATGCACATGCGATATTTTTGCTTCAAGCAAACACTGTAAATTGAGTTTTATCAATAAATTTTCAGTCTTTTATTACGAATAATTTTACATGTCTATTGGTGTGATATTGAAAATTCTGATTCAATCAATGCGTGTACATGAAAAAATAGACCCTCAAAATGCATTTTCATAAAGAGACATATTTGCTTTAAAATATTCACTTTGTATTGAGTGTCTAAATTATGTACACAGACGGTATATCATTTGTATGCTTCTATTCCATATTTCCAACTATATTCTCTAATGTTATTTTATCGACATTGGACAACTCATTATCATTGTCATTTAGCTTTGCAAACGTCGAGTCTATGAAAACTTTAAACATCTCTTGCTGGATTTTGAACATCTCGTTGGTATCATATAGAGGTACACTAAACTGCACAATAACAAAAAAAAAACATACATGAAAGATAGTTTTATACTACACGTGAAAGATAAATATACATCAGCATATAGTTTCATTTTATAACAAATATCACATTAGCATCTATCTAGTTTCATAATATAAAAAAAAACCAACAAATAACTAGATAGTAGCTCACATATTCATTGATTATTTTGATACTTCTTGAAACTACAATTGCATCAGTATCAAAAAAATACAAAATCCTTTTGTATGTTTTCACATCCATCTCTTGGTACGTGTGTCAGATTGAATTTATATTCAAGATTATCGGGTGGCCAATTTTTTCATTCACTTCAATATATACAATGTGTGAACTGAAATGGCCCCTGCAAAATGAAAGAGAAAATAATTAATTGAAGAATAACTTTCTCATTGAGTATCACAGTAAGGAGGAATAAGAATAAATTATTTACCTTGCACAATAAGGAATCGATAATCCTTTTGCAAACTTGCAATTGGCCTTCACACTTTTTATTGTTTTTTTGTCTTGCAAAATTGTTTGCACAAAAAATAATTCCACAACAAAAATTTCATGATGCATCTTCTCACATCATTGGAAAAAGAAACAGTGAATAGCTACATCGACAACGATGTCATAGATACAAGTTGTTTTATCTTTTGAAGCCTTGCAGACCTCATTGTCAAAAGGCAGTACGAAGTGCCCATTGTCCAAATTAAACAAAACATTGTTGTTTAATCTATCTAATCTTGAAGCTAAATACTTGTCATATTTTATATAGATGTATGATTCATAAAAAGCTACACTAGAATCTATTTCAAGTTCTTCCATCTCTAACATTGATCTTCAAGTCATATATATAAGGAGAAAGTAGTAATGGTAGAGTATATTCCACTTCATATCAACACCAGAAACTACTTGCTTACCCTTTTGATCATATGTGAGCCTTGAAGGTACTTGTCTTTCTCTTGATGTTCTCCTTGGCTTTTGACTTGATGAAGGTCCATCATCACCGCCATCCAAAGTAGGATCCTTCTCATCAACATCAAGAATGTTAGAACCATCTACTTTACCATCAATCATGCTTGGAGACACCTTTGGAATGTTTCCCTCATCAAAAATGACATCTCTACCAACAATCACTTTGTTAGTAGAAGGAATGTAAACCTTGTAGGCTTTACTCACCTCACTATATCCAACAAAAATACCTCTTCTTGAAGATGGATCCTCCTTGGTCCTATCATCAAGAGTAATGTTGACATAGCATGTGCATCCAAAGGTTCTTAAAAAGTTGACACTCGGCCTCCTCTTGAATGGCATCTCAAAAGGTGTCCTTCCATCCAAAATAGCACTCGGCCACCTATTGCACAAGAAATTGGCACACAACAAAGCTTGATCCCAAAATGGTTTGTCAAGATTAGCACTTAACCTCATAGCTTTAGCACTTTCACATAAAGTTCTATTCTTCCTTTCAGCCACTCCATTTTGTTGTGGGGTCCTTGATTCTGTATACTCCCTCTTGATCCCATGCTCATCACAAAAGTCCTTGAACTTGTTAGATATGTACTCACCACCATTGTCACCTCTCAAGCACTTGATCTTTGTGGAGAATTGGTTCTCCCTTGCATTCATGAACTTGACAAAGACATCATACACTTCATCCTTGCTCTTTAGTAGATAGATCCAACAAAATCTACTAAAATCATCAATGAATGTTACATACATCTTAGCTCCACTATTGTTAATTGTAGTAAATCCATGAATATCCGAATGTACAAGTTGAAAAGGCTTTGTAGATCTAGAAATAGATCTAGTATAAGGTAGTCTATGTGACTTAGACAAAGCACAAGACTCACAAACATGCTTGTCATTACTTAAGGAACTTGGAAGACCAGTCACAACCTTCTTCCTTGCCATTACCTCCAATGACTTGAAGTTGAGGTGTCCCATCCTTTTGTGCCAAACCTCTTGAATAGAAATTTGCTCCCTTGCAACACATCCAACTTGGTTAGCAATAACACAAGCATCAAGTTTGAACAACTTCCCTTGCCTTTTACCTTTTCCAATCAAGACATCCTTCCTTTTGATCAAACAAGCATCTCCATCAAACTCCACCTTGAGGCCCTTACTTAGCATTTGACTCACACTAAGCAAATTCTTGGTAATAGATGGAATAAACAAGACATCTTCCAAATGAACATTCCTATTTGTAGAGAGAGAAATAGGAATTGTGCCAATCCCTTTGACTACACACTCACCATCATTGGCCGTGTAGATCATCATTGGCCGTGTAGATCACCCTCTTGTCATCTCCATATGCCAACAAAGAAGTGAAGTACTCTTTGTGAAAGGTCATGTGTGAACTTGCTCCACTATCAATCCACCAAGGATCTAGATCTCCATCATTAGCAAGCATACATGAAGACATCACAAAAGCATCATCATTTGCATCTTGCACATCCAAACCATCCTCATCAAGAGTAAGATTACCTTGCTTGTCTCCTTGATCTCTCTTCTTCTTGTAGCACTCACTTGCAAAGTGTCCTTTGATGCCACAATAGAAGCACTTGAGCTTTGATTTATCCTTCTTTTTGCCACTTGAAGAAGCATCCACTTGATCTTGCCCTTTAGACCACTTGCTTTTGGTTTTGCCCTTGAATTTGCCCTTTGTGAACATAGCATCCTCTTGAAGTGTCGATGTAGATCCACCTCTTGCTTGAAGCCTATATTCCTCATTGATCAAGATCTCTTGAAGATCCATCAAACTTGGCAAAGTCTTTTGAATAGCAATACTTTGAACAATGTTATCATGAGCATCCAACAAGCCATTAAGAATCACTTGAATAAGTTCTCCTTCCTTAATGCTTTCATCTATGCAAGCTAACTCATCATTCAATGCTTTCATTCTCAAAACAAAAGTACTTGGACTTTCTTCATTCTTTTGCAAACAAGAAAAGATTTGCCTTCTTAGAGTCAACACTCTAGAAATAGACTTGGATTCATAAAGCTTCTTCAATGAATTCCAAGCTTCCAAAGATGATGTGCACTTACCAACTTTCTTGAGAAGTTCATTGGTAACATTCATCTTTATCATGTGTAGAGCCTTCTTAGCCCTCTTGTCATACCTCAATTGATCTTGTTGTGTTGATGGTCTCTCCTCCAAACATACAACATATCCAAAACATCATTCATCTCAAGAAGTGACTCCATCCTCACTTTCCATAATGAATAGTTACTTGAGGTAAGCCTATCATTGGCTTCCAACATGACTCCAATTGAGGTTGCCATGTAGCAATGACCTGATCTTCTCTTTCAACCTGCTTCAATGCACAAAGCACTCCTTTGAACAACAACAAATGCTTTCAAAAGAAATCACCAAGATTTAAAACTATCTTACAAATTCTCTTCTAGCACTTATCCAAGCAAATCAACACATAGAATCATGGAATCTTGATCAACCTATGATCTATCCTCAATCTAATGACTTTTGCCACTTCCTAAGATTGAAACACAGTCAAATGAAGTCCAGAAACCTCACTATCTAGAGATCCAATCAAAATTAGGGTTTTGACGAAATCACAAAAAATTGACTATTCCAAATCTACATGCAAATGCTGAAAATTTGATATGCAATCTATAAGCCACCACTTAGGCTGAACCAATGATCCAAAAATCGGCCAAATTCAGCATGTGAATTCAAAAAATGGAACTGAACAAGTATATTGACCTATTTAGTGTTTTAAACTACAAAAGATCCAATCTACAAAAGCAAAAAATCCGATTTTGGTGTAGAATCCTCTCTAGCATGCTCTAGACTTGATATCTTTACCAAATCATTGATAGATCTGATTTCCTCCTTCATAACCTGAAACACAAGATCTGATACCATGTGAAAGATTTCAGATCCTTAAGATCCACTCTACTTGAATGATTTTTGGTTAGAAAGAGAAATACACTACCAATTTCACCAATGTAGAAAAATCAGCATCTACACACAATTTGAGATGCAAACACTAATAGAACTTGATCAAACTTGAATGAAATGATTATGTACTATTGCTGTCCGTACAAAATCAGCAAGCTACTGTATTTCACACGTGTAGATCCAAAAATAACAAATATAGATCATTCTACACATAGAATTGCAAGCAATCACCAAGATAGTGCACCAATGGATAGTAGAACCCAAGAGAACCATGTATAAGCATGAAATGAGATAGAGAAGAGAGAAGATAACTCTCTCCACGAGCTACATCCTTTTATAGCAGGTCCAGACCCTATTTGGCCACTTGGCTTTCCCACCAAAATGCTAATACTACCAATTTTGGGTCTAGATTCAATATACCCAACTTATTCAAATTGAATCTACTCAAACTCGCATTCTATCTTTCCCACACTTTCAAAAAGTGTTTATTCAAATGAAATTTAGACTAATGAGCTTTGAAAAGTCAACCTCTAAGTCTAAAACAAGTTTTGGCCTCAATATGCCAAATATGGAAATATTGCAAAATGTGATGAAACTAGTTGAATCTTTCACAATAACTGCATCTTTGGAAAGCAGGCTAGGATTCCTTTTAGATCAAACCATAGGCATGCAGCAAAAGGTCTATTAGATGTTGTTCATACAGATATATGTGGACCTATGCAAACTCCTTCATTGCTAGATGCAAAGTACTTTATTACTTTTATTGACGAATTCTCCAGAAGAATAGTTGTTTATTTCATTAAACAAAAATCAGAGGCTTTCATCAAATTCAAACAATTCAAAGAGCATGCTGAGAATCAAACTGGCAAACGAATCAAAGCACTGAGGTCATATAACGGGGGAAAATACATCTCCACCGAACTCAAAGAGTACTCCCTAACAACAACATTGAGCAACAACACATTACCTCCTATTTGCTTCAGTCAAATGGTCTTGTTGAGAGAAATAGCAAAATCTTAGTTGAATCGACAAAGTGCATGTTATCAATGCAACACTTCCGAAGTCCTTCTAGATTGAAGCTGTTTCAACAGCAACCTATATTCAGAATAGATGTCATACTAAAGGTCTCTCAGACAAAACACCATTCAAAGTTTGGACAGGTACCAAATCTTCTTTATCAAATCTACGAGTTTTTTGATATACTGCTTTTGCGCAAATACCTCGTGATTTTAGGAAGAAACTCGACTTCCAGAGTATCAAATGTATTTTCATCAACTACACTACTTTAAGTCAAGCCTACAAGTTGTTCAATCCCATCGATTTGAAGATATTCGCTAGCTGGGATGTCATCTTCATCGAAGATCAATTTCAAGACCTCAAAGGAAAAGGCAGTCCCCATGTAGTCGACCTATCAAATTCTCTTGACATATTAAACTTTTCAGTTCCTTAGTCGACTATTAACGACTCTGGTATTCTCTAGCACTGACTCTAATCCCATCCTCTGGTATCGCTCCTCTCATCAATAGTCGATGTGTATCTTTGATCATTTTCACTGTGAGGGGTTGTTGTCCTGGCTGACAATCATAGCACAAGTGTCTCAATGTTGTGGCATGTTGCAGCAGTTGTTGTCGTGTTGTTGCCTTGTTCCCCTTCCCAACTACACTCCATATAGTTGCAAGTAGTATCAACTTATATTGACACATGTGCTATGATTGTTAGCCACCAGGACAACGACCCCTCACATTGAAAATGATCAAAGATACACACCGACTATTGATGAGAGGGGCCATAACAGAGGATGAGATTAGAGTCAGTGTTGGAGAATATCGGAGTCATTGTGTATATGCCACGACGGGACATGTTTACCTTGAGCCTGAGCATGTCCGAAGTCTTGTGGACTTCTATGTAGCTCGGTACAACCAGGAGGTTGCAAAGAACGTGCCAATCATGGACAAAGCAGCCAACTTGATCTATCACCTAATTCATTTGGTGCATCCATTTGATGATGGCAACGGTCGTTTGGGACACTACTCATTTGCTATGCAGTGATGGCTGGGGGTGTTCCCTTCTCCTTGCCACTTGTTGATGGGCTCGGAGGCACTATGAACACAGGTAATGGGCTCTCATAAGAGAGTGCACCGTAGAGGAGGCACCTGCAGTGCCTTTGCTGCACAGGCCCCACTCCATCCAATGGAAGAGATAGATTTTCTTTCCCTTAGCTCCATCTATCACCATTAAATAAAGTGGGGCTAGCACTGCAGGTGCCCCTGCAGTGCACTCCTTAAGCATTCTTGATTTGTATCCATGTTGGCGACTGAAGAAAGGGACCTGCATTGGTAGATAATCAAGGCTCTGACACGTCTCATAAATCAAACAACAAGTTCTATAAATCAAACAACAGTTTCTATACTCAAACAACATTTTCTAGGAATCTTAAGGGTTATCTCCCCACCTTTGAGGTTATGCAAGGGTCTAAGGAACACCTTGCTGCATTCTTGCACCAAGCCATGAAAAGTTATTTTGAAAGGTACTGATAGATATAAGCTAGATAGAAGAGTATGAAATGACACACAACAAGAGGTGAGCATCAATATTTTTGCTGTTGCGCTTCAACGTTCATGGAGATGCTCATAGGAGCCAGTATAAGTTAAAAAAACAGAGTGATACTTTCATGATCGACAAGAACATGCACAACCTCATGGATAGGATAAATGTTGATGTACAGAGAATGATTATCGATCCATTGCTGATCGTAGGCCTCACAGTGAGATATGGAAAAAATGGATTATGCTTTTATCTTAGTTAGCGTGAAAGAGAGCAGATATGATGAACATGTATGCTCAAACAAAACTAAAAAACACATGAGGGTCTGTGGCAAATTTACCTGAATTGTGGATGGCAGCTATCCAGGCTCTACTGTGGTTCACCTGAAGCACTTTAAAAAAATTTGCAATGTATTTTGAGGTAACCTTAATTGGAAGAATATGACAGTTGTAGCAACTTCACACATCAGAGGAACCTTACAGAGTGTAAGGTTCCTCTTAAAAAATTGTTAAAAAAATGACAGATGCTTTTACCAACAATAAAGAATTATTACCTAATGTTAAAAAAAAATTCACTTATGGTAACCAAAAAATAATTACCTTATATAACAAACTTTTACTTACATTGAAAAATCACTAAGTTAAGCAAAAGCAGCTCTAAAAAATCAGTAGGTGGGGAAATGTCTCCACTACTATGAAATGTTTACAGATTATGAAGAAACTAGGCTTGTGCCATTACTTACAGCACGCTGATTGACATGCATGCCAAGGTGGGGAACTTTCATGATGCTTTAGACCTCTACAAAAAATGTCGAGCTTAAAAAATGGACCAAGATTTGGTTGTGTACGACAACATTATGCGCTCTAAGACAACCGTCATCTAATATTGTATCTGCTATGGCACATGGCTTCATTCAGAAAGAGGCGCTCCTGCAATCCATCTCGCTATAGGAAGCACGACCTACATAACTTGATTTATGTTGGGAAGGACCCTACCCGAGGGCCTTCCCCCTTTTAAGGCCTTAGGCCCGAGCGCGTGTGCCCTTGGGCCCAAGGCCTTGAAGTGGGGAAGGCCCTCGGACAGAGGCCTTCCCCTATACTTAATTAAATCTTAGACTAAGAATTGTGCCGGAAAAGGAAAAATAAGAAAGTGAATCATAAAGAGAGAACAACATTTCATAGCTGAAGAATTCTAGTGTCACCAAAAGAACACAAAGATCTCTCATGAAAATGTAAATGATAATGCTATTTTGTGGCATAATCGATTTGGACACATAAATACAAAGTAACTTTCTTATATGCATTCTAATAATATGGTTGATGGATTGTATTTTCCTTCTTCATTAGATAGTAAATCTTTCTTCTGTGAATCCAACATCTATGGCAAACACTCTAGAAGCAAGTTTCCCAAATCACATTCTGTCAAAACAAAGCATGTATTAGATCTTGTACATAATGATCTTTGGGCAATGCCAACTCCATCCTTAGGAGATACAATTTATTTTATCACTTTAATAGATGATTATTCTAGATGGTCTACAATCATGTTCATTATGCACAAATCAGAAGCCTTTGAATGCTTCAAAAGATTCAAGGCCATGGTTGAGACACAGATGTCTACAAAAGTGAAAGCTCTCCGAACTGATGGTGGTGGCGAATACCTCTCCAATGAGATGTCCGACTACATGGCTAAACATGGCATTCGAAGATAGTTCACAACTTCTTATTCTCCTCAATAGAATGGAATCACAGAAAGGAAGAACTGAACACTTCTCAACTCAGCCAGATCCATGCTACACCAATCACATCTACCTGTGAAATTCTAGGAAGAAGCTACTGCCACAACCTGTTATGTACAAAACAGATCCAGCACTAAAGTCGTCAATAGTAGAACTCCTTATAAGTATGGCATGGGCACAAGCCTAGTGTCAACCATTTAAAAATATTTGGTTGTGTATGTTTTGTTCACATTCCTAAACAGCTTAGGAAGAAACTGGATCATAGGACAAATAAATGTATCTTCATTGGCTATCCTAATGAGCATAAAGCTTACAAAGTTTAAGATCCATCCATCGATGTAGCATTTGTCTCTAGGGATGTAATCTTCCAAGAACATACATACTATGATTTTAAACCACCATCGATAAATGATGCTATGTCATTTCATCCTATTTTACGTAGCATGGAATCTTCCAACGATAATGCTTCTTCTACAGAACTTGCATCTACAGCTACAGAAACCGAGCAGCCGACAATACCTGTCACTAGACCCCAGACCAAGCTAGCTCAAGCAGATCTGAAGAAATTCAAGAAGAAGCAACATCGCATCCTAGTCAACCAAATGTTCAAAGTTCCTCACGGACTCGAACAGATCCTGAGAGGTATACACCTCAATCATTTTGGACTTATCAGAAGAATCAGAGAACCTAGCCGAAGAAATTAACTCCTCTCCAAGGTGTGAATTGGCAAGAAGCTATGGATATTCAAGAAGAAGATCAACTCTGATGCTTCCATTGCAAAGTGGAAATCTCGGCTCGTAGCTAAAGGATTCACTCAAGTCCAAGGAGTGGATTATCAAGATATTTTCACCTTCTGTTGTCAAAATGCAGTCAATTAAGACTCTGATTGCATTAGCAGCTGCGAAAGACCTCGAAATGCACCAGATGGATGTCAAGACAGCGTTTCTCAATGACAATGTCGAAGAGGAGCCTGTATGCCTGGAAGGTTTTGAAGTCAAAGGCCAAGAGCACAAAGTGTGCAAGCTAGACAAAGCAATCTATGGTCTAAAACAGGCCGCAAGAGCATGGTTCAATTGAATCAACTCTTATCTCACTCAATTGGATTTTTGCAAACAATTCAGCTGACTGTAATGTTTATTCCAAGCATATAGGCAAAATTTCAGATCACATAGCTCTTTACGTAGATGATGCATTTATTTTATCTAATGGCACTTTCCTACTGCACACTACTAAGAGTGACCTGTCAAAGGATTTGACATGACTGATCTAGGCACTATCCATTCTTTGCTAGGAATTCACATTACTAGATATAGACCTCAGAAGAAGGTCTATCTTAGCCAGCAGACATATCTAGAAGGCACTTTAGAAAAATTTCATCTGTTTGATTGCAAACCAATTGATACACCAATGGATCCAAGTATTGACTAAACCTTCTTGTGTTGAGACCGATCGTGAAGTACTCGACTTAGCGAAGTACCCTTATCATTCACTAATCAGATCTTTGATGTATGCAATGCTGTGTACTAGACCAGATTTAGCATACACTGTTAGCACGTTAACTCAATTCATGTCTAATCCTAGGATCTCTCATTGGAAAGCATTAAAGAGAGTGATGAGATATATTTAGAAAAGTTTAGATCACATTTTGTGTTATGATGGAAATGCTATCGAGCCACTTGTCTTGCAAGGCTACTTTGACTCAAATTGGGGAGGAACAGTCTCCACCAAAAAATCTACCTCCGGGTTTTGTTTCTATTTGGTAGGGGGACCGATTTCATGAAACTCAAGGAAGCAGAAATCAGTCTCGCTTTCATCGATAAAGGCAAAGTACATCACAATATGTCAAGCTTCAAAAGAAGTTGTATGGATCAGGTTATTACTTCACGACCTACATCACACTCAATTCAATGCTACCACCATTCTGTGTGACAACTTGAGTTGTATTTCACTGTCACTCAATCCCAGATTTCAAGCAAGTCTAAGCACATAGAAATCCAGTATCATTTCATTCTGGAGAAAGTTTTCTCAGGGCAAGTGATCCTTCAATACTGCTCCACAACAAAAATGGTTGCAGACATCTTCACCCAAAGCGCTTTCCAAGATCAAGCATCAGATGTTTTCTAACATGCTGAACCTGACGAAGATACCAAGGCACCAACCGTGACCTTAAGGGGTACTGCTGAAAATTAAGTCCACAGTTGTCTCCTTGAATAATATCTAGTAACATACACGGGGTTCTATTAGTAGTTCAACAACCTACAATTTTACACAAAGTTGAATAAGCCAAAGTCGACTTCATCGACTTTTCAGCTAATCTACATCAAAGGGTATCCATTCCCATCTAATTCTACATTTGAAATTCAAATAATCATGAAGAACATCAAAGGCCTAATCACCCTCGATTTCTTCAACAATCAAGTCACTCGTCATCGAAGTCTTCGACTTCCTCGACAACTTAGTTCATCAACTGAAATGTCCAACTTCGTTGATCAAAAGAAGTGTCCGACTTCTTCAACAACCACTCAACTTCAACTTCTTCAACAATCAAGTCACTCGACTTCGACTTCTTCAACAATCAAGTCACTTGTTTTCTTCCATCATCCAAAGTCACTGAAGTCTCTGACTTCTGTGACAACTTTGTTCATCAATCGAATTGTCTGAAGTCTCCGACTTCGTTCATCAACCAAACCGTCCAACTTCATTCATCAATCGAAGTGTCCGAAGTCACCTGACCATGAACAGTTATCATTCTGTCATTCTGTCATAGTAGTTCAACTACTCTCTGAGTGCAACAAAGCACTTAGTAAGACGACAAACATTTATTGTGATTAGATACATAAATCCAGTGTGATGCCTCCAAGTTACGTTGCCATACTGGTTATAATTAGTTGTTGTGTTTCAATGTAATATAACAGCAACATGCTTTTCTATCTATGTATAACGTAGATGAATGCTTATTGTGATGCACTTCATTTCTATTTTATCACGCTTATTTACTCACTTTGATCAGAATACGGACATCTACAACTCCTCAGTGTCTGATTAGACGATGATTGTCTTTGATGTCTGAGGAACTTGCATTATCACACCGCTTTATCACTTTGATATTTTGATCTAAGCTTCTTATTAAAATTCATTTGTAGTAATACCCCGGTCACACCATTTCTAATCTCTTCGGTGGGCTGTACTCATCCAATTGTTTTTTAGTATGAATAGATTTTCTTAAGATCCTGTTGGGTAGAGCGATTGAGCTAGGATTGTAATTTAGCATTTACATTCTTTCAGATTGTTCTTGCACGTAGTAGCCCATAACAACGGGGAGAGTCATTCCGCAAGTATTTCCTTCTCCCTTGTCTGTTTATGTTCTATCACCCTATCAACTAGAACCAAATACATAGAGGTTCAATTCATTTTCTTAGAGAGAAGGTTCAAAAGTTGTACTAAGTTACTGTCGCACAGAGAGTATGTTGGCTGCTATTCTGACAAAACCATTGTCAAGAGAAAAACATTCCACTATGGTAGGATTGTTAAGTCTCAATTTGATTCTAGATTTGTAGCAGTAAGCTTAAGGGGGGGTGTTGGAGTTTAATCTCACTCCTACTCATCCTTTTCACATCCTTCATCTCTTAGGAAAAATTACTCTCTCAAGCATTCTACAGAAATACAGTATCTTTTACGCAGTCTACATAGATACACATAAAGTCCAAACAAGTAGAATTGCAACCGCACCGCAATGTCTTGCCTATGGTCTGAACGAAGTGAACGAACCACAAAGTATTCCCTATGGTTACTTACGAAGTTAAAGTAAACCAACCACAACAAATCCACAAGGACTCACAAACGAAGACCAACGGAAGGAGTCAACTGCAATGAACCGACACACTCCAGCCTACGGTCCATTGCGATAGCAAACCAAAGGAGGCCAGAGTGAATGAACGGTAGCTGACTGAAGGGAACCTCCAAGTCAACGATTGCGGTTGACACACAATTTTAACTTCACGCTCTTGTGGTTAGGCTACGGTTGCAACGGTGCTAGATTTTCATGCTCCTGTCACGTACAAAGGAGATTTTATTGTTGTACCTCTTCACATCTTCATGATGCACTAATAACTGATCTACGGATCATGTTCAAGGGTTGCTAATGTTCTTTTAAACTGTAATTAGAATAACTAAACATCTTCTAACAACTATATAAACATCTGAACGTTTGAAGAGAAGATGATGATCAATCAATGCATTCACAGAGATCAAACGACCAAAAGGGGTCTTGTAGTAGCTGACTCCTTAGAGTTAGTGATCATTTTTAGAGAGAGTAAAGAGTATTCTAAAAGATAACATTCATTAGCTTTTGTAAGTAGGATCAGACACTTTATGCGATTGTTTTGTGATCTGATACTGTTGTTACTACAACACCCTTCTATACAAAAGCGTTATTTTTCATATCAGTTGTATTCATGTTGAATGTTTGAATGCCTCTCAATCTTTCTCACCATTATTATAACTTATCTGTCAGAAACAGAGAATAGTACGGCTGTCTCAAATGCCTAAATCATTTGCATTCTCTATGGTTGTTTGCGACACCTACTCTGACATCTTAATCAAATCAAAACTGCTCTAATGCTTAGTCTTTAAATAATCCAAGATCCTTATTCATCGGTTTTCAACTGTTTCATCATTGTTTTCTTTGATTGGGGTGATGACCTCTATTCCGATGTGGCCTATCAGGCCACCCTTTCTGTGTGTTAGTTTGTCATCATCCCCAACAGAGTCTACTTCAAATAAAAATCCGAGGAGGACATCAAGGCAAAGACAACAACCTTTGAGGCTCACTTATGATGAGATGGTAAGCAAATGGAAGTTATTCATTTTGCATTTCTCACATTTTTGGTGAATCTTCTTTTGTAGATGATGCTATGCAAGTTGATGGTGGTTTTAATGGAATGAATGCAAAGTTTTGCTCCATGGATTTGATGGTCAAGTGGAAGATCAAGAGGTTGATATCTTCAACAACGATTTTCATGGAGGATACATATCAACAAAGGACAAAGATGGAGGAGGCATGCAAGCATTGGTTGATTACTCACATTTATTGATTGTTTGTTCTTATTTTTCAGAGAGTTTAAAGTTGGAAGCATGGAGGAATTATTTCATTTACATTCTATTTGGTTCTTCATGTTCTTGTTACATCTTGATAAATAAAATTGATGTAAGAAATAGTAAAGCATCCATGTGGACACTATTCTCTATATCAATTATGGAAGTTGTTATAAAACCCTAAAAAGGAGGTCTATACTTAGGATGGAGATCATTCTTAAGATGGATCAAATTAGTGTGGTCAAATCTATGCTAAAACTAGTTGAAGAGGGAGTGTGAAAAATGTCAACTAGTTTAGTTGATTTATCTTGGCAATTTTGAGGCCAATATGAAATCTCAACTTAGAGATAGATTTATATTTGTCAATAAAGGTTTAAATAGTGATTTTATTATTTTTGACAAGTAGATAAATGGATGAGGTCAAATTTGGACCCATTCTAATTGGCTAATTTTGATACATTGCATCTAGACTAGAATTTGTAGGTTTTTTTGATGAAGTACCAAGAAGTTACCATTTAGGGTAAGTTTAGGGCAATTGGCTAAATGACATTTTAGCAAGTATAAATAGTACTACCAGCATGTAGAAATTATCACTGTATTCTCTTTTATGTGGAGAATTCATCTCTTTTGATTCTATGTCCATCTCATGTGTATTTCTCAAGATGTCTTGATTTCTAGTGTGTAGAATGTGATTTTTGTTGTTGATCTTCAATCCACACGTGTGAAGGACAGTAGGCTACTGTTGTATGGAAAGGGACATTACCATATTGTATCTAAGTGCTTATGATCAGATCTTCATGCATTTTCAAGTTCTAGCATGTGTCACATCATTAGATCCTATCGTGAGATAGTCAACAACGTATGCTCAAGACTTAGCAATAACCAAAAAGTGAAGTCATTTTTTTCCTAGCGAATTGTCAATGATTGTGATTCCAAATTTGTTGGTTACTTACGACAAGCAAATCTAATGAAATTGGATAGTTAAAAATTATTGGTTCATTCGAAGTTTGAGGTCCAAATGAAAACGTGAACTAAAATATTTAACATATAATGAGAGTGTCTGTTCTAATTGGGAGAGATATCTTTCATTGGTAAAGATTTCCTACAATAGTCTAAGATTTTTTTCTTTGAGTATAGTCCTTGTTG
>MU832669.1:0-68912 GCA_029204225.1 Diphasiastrum complanatum | reverse complement strand
ATGTTCAATCCATGGCCATAAATTATGATGAGACCTTTGCACCTGTGACAAAGATGATCACCATAAGACTAATCATTGCTCTTGCTTCTCACTTTGGTTGGTTGTTGTTTCGAATGGATATGTCAAATGCATTTCTAAATGGTTATTTGGATGAGGACATATTCATGGAGCAGCCCCGAGGACTTCATCAAGCAAGAAATGGAAGACAAGATGTGCCATCTCAAGAGGAGCTTATATGGTTTGAAACAAGCTTCTAGATCTTGAAACACAAGACTCAATATTTTTCTTATTTCTATTGGATTTACTCCTAGTGAGTATGATCCCACTTTGTATATAAAATTTAGTGAAAAATGCATTGTATGCTTATTGCTTTATGTTGATGATACCATACTTTTAGTGGAGATAACTTAAAAGAAAAAAAAACTAAGCTAGATCTATCCAAAGAATTCAAGATGATACATCTTGACCATTTGCACTTCATTTTGTGTATTGAAGTACTTGGATCATTTGTCAATCTAAGTATGCTCAATAGATTTTACTTGCATGGTTGTAAACATGTAGAGACTCATGAAACATGATGTAAAAGTAATCAATAAAGAGGAAAGATCTTTCAAGGACATAACTCTTTATAGGCAACTTATTGGCTCATTAATGTGAATAACCATGATCTTTGCTATAGTGTTTGCAAGTTTAATCAAAATATGCAAGATCCATTAGTTATCCATTGGAAATGTGCCAAAAGAATATTGAGATACATCTATGGCACACTAGATATTGGGATCTTTTATAGAAGTGAGTCCATTAACTTGCATGCTTTTAGTGATTCGGATTTTGCAGAGGACAAGAAAGATAGAAAGTCAACAAGTGATTTTGCAACTTTCATTGGAAAATGTGTGGTTTCTTGGCTATCAAAGAAGCAAGAAACAATCTCTTTCATCGACCGAGGCCGAGTACAAAACTCTAACAACCACAACCAAGGAGGTGCTTTGGATTAAGAGGTTGCTTGAGGAATTCAAAATGATCAAATCAAATGTCATTCCACTCATCTACAATGATAACCCAACACCTAGCATCCAATCCAATCTACCATGCGAGGAGCAAACACATAAAAGTTGCTTACCATCCTGTAAAGGAAAAAGTCCAAGCTAAGGAGATCTCATCGAAGCATGTTCCAAGTGAACAATGTATTGGTGATATATTGACAAAACCTCTTCAAAAGGCTGCATTTTTAAAGCTTAGGTCAACCCTTGGCTTAATTAGTAAAGCTATGTTATCATCTAATTAGATTGTGAGGAGGAGTATTGAAATTTCACAATTCTAGCTTGTCTAATTTGATGTAAGTCCACTTATAAGTGGTAATGTGGCACATGCCACGTGCCTAGATGCTTTAGCCCTATGTCCAACAATGTAAACTCCTCACACGAGGTCTTATGTCATCTTTACGAGTGAGTACAAAATGTACATTAACATTGTAAAACTATTTTAAGCAAATTTTGTCTTGTTGATGAATCTCAAGATCATGAGGTGAATTCTAAGGTCGATGACCTATTTTAGGATATTGATTTTAGGGTTAGGTCACATATGATTGAGGGATAAACCTAAACCCTAGATCCGAAAAAGATATGTATATAATATCATTGTAAATTTGTTAATTTAATAATGAAAAATCAAATTTTTTTACTTCCATCTACGTTGTCTTTGAGTGACAAGTTAGAGCTATCATATGCGAGTGAACTTATGCATTTATTACATTTTTGAAAAGTATTGAAGTTGATTTCAAATCTAAGATGCTTGTTGCACTTTTCTTTTGAGTGTTTGATCAAATCTATGTGCCTTTTGTGGAGTTGAATGCCAAGATTAGCTAGTTTTGGTAACTAGTCTTGATTCTAGCTCATAGTTTGGATCTAGAACAATCAAATGTGCATTCTCCATGAGAGAGAGAGAGAGAGAGAGAGAGAGAGAGAGAGAGAGAGAGAGAGAGAGAGAGAGAGAGAGAGAGAGAGAGAGAGACATTTTAATATGATTTCCTATAATTCTCGTACTGATTTCAAATGGTATGGTTCCTTATGATGATTTGCAATGTTGGAACATCAATTGTTATCATTAGAATCAATCCAAGTTAGAGTACCCAGGGGTTATAAAGAAAAAGTAAAAACCATAAAAGTAATAGAATGATAGCTTACTTTGCTACTTGTCACATACTAGAAGCTTAGTTGCTTTCCCACACAAACATTAGTACATGGAAGAGGAACAATAAAGACTTCAAAAAGATGCTTACTAAAACACGAAGGAGATAACAATCCACGAAAGTGCCTATTCAACCACTAAATTTTGATATTCAACTTGTCAACTATATTGAAATCATACTCATAGTTTGAGTTTGCAAAATTTGCTTGCAACTCTTAAAATATATCCATCATAGTGCTTTATCAACAAGAATAGGAATGAAATCTTTTGATTAATTGAATGAATCAACTCCTAATCATGAAATGTGAAATTGTCTTGTGGAAAAAGGATTATTGTATAGCTAGCATGTCAAATGCGAGACAAGCTACACTAGATCATATAAGCTTTTTTAGATAAAAGCCAATGATCTTTCTCACATCAAACTTCTAGAAAAAAAAGTACTATTAATTCCAATTTTGGCAAGTGTTCCCAAGAAATGTCACAAAGGGGATATCACTTCCAAAAGCAATGTGGTATCTGATTTGTTCACATGACCTCATTGTTAGATATACTTGATACAGTTTGATGTAAATGTCAATTTGAGATGTAAAAAATATCTACTAATATGAAAAACTTTGGTGGTCAACAAAAAAAAAAGTTGGATTTGTGGTGAAGTTTTATTTAGTTAAGTAGAAAGAAGTTAGAATTGGGGAATTTTCATGCCACTGATCACTTATCGAAATGCAAGGAAATTGTACAACCATTCATACAAGAAAGGTGGATAGTCCATGTCCAACAAGTTGAACAACACTCCCCAAGTTGTCAATTGCCAAAATCAATATGTGCATGGACACCATTGTGACAAACCTTTCCATTAGGACTTTACCCCTAGCAAGCTTTGAAAAGTTACCACATCCATACGTTGGCCCTCTCAAAAAATTTCAAATGATTAAAATTACGAGTTACACATAGGCACTACTAGAGCACATGAATGTCCATCCAATTTATGTATCTCTTTGCTATACAACTTTCCAAATCTCTCGTTTTCCCGATTGTCTTAGCATTCTCCTGTTCTACAATCATTGAATGAACAAAAAATTTAAAGTCGAGACATTCCCATATAAATGTCTAGGCTATGAGCCAATGCTTTAAAAATCAAATCATTGGTCTTATGGAAGGCCTGCTATCCTCTCTATTACAACAACTTGAAACCACTTTTGAGCTTGGCAAGCACCCCTCTCAAAGTCAAAGATAAGTCATCAATCTAGGATGGCATCCCTCGTAACAAAGGAGATGTGCAACTTTCAATATGGACCCAAAAAGTCTTACACCATCAACTCATCAAGCATAGTACATAGTACAGGCTATGCATCCTAATCACATCATTGGCACCCAAGAGTAGGTGCATGTGACATGCACAAAGATACATCTACAATAGCTTGATAAACTTGTAGAAAGATCGATGTACTAAGCCTCAATGACCTTTCTGAAAACAAGCAGTCATAGCAATGAGATTGTTGCTCCTTAAGACAGGAAGGAGCTAGTACATAAGAAAAAAAATGTGTTAGGAGTTAACTAAAGGGTTGAATTGAAATGATTAGGGCCTATAGTTTCTTAGCATTTTCTTAGGTCACAAAACCTTCTATCAAGATTTTATAGAGGTCTAAATATGTAATGAAAACCCGATTGAGAATGTTTGGAATTGTCCACTTTTTGTGGCTTTTCCTCTTGTAAGATAGTTCAAGGATCCTCGTTGGTGTGTTCAAAACTAATTTTCCATTTGTGGGATATAATATATTGATGGCAATTTCCATTGCATATTAAGTGTCATCGAAGGACTCACAAGCTTAGGCAGACCAATGAGTAATCTCAATAATCAACAGCATAAAAGTTTAGAAAATAAGTCGTTTAATCCTTATTATCCACTTTTAGTCAAGGCCTCTTTCAATGAAAACATGACATTTATGATCATCATACACAGTTTACACTATAGAATTTGCTTTCTTATTGCAAGTAATAGGGCCACAATAGTTATTTTACAATGTAAACCTTAACCATATAGATGTTCATGTCTACACACACTAATTGTCCCATCCTTGCTTCTTACCATTTTAGTTTCTAATGCTTCAACAACAATTTTTCTCTAGGAAAAAAAAGTAGATACACGAATGTAATGAGAGCTCTGTAGCTTTACTTTTAAATTCATGAGCTTGAGTACCATTGAAAATTGACAGCTTTAAGAAAGCAGTTTTGAAAAGTATGTACACAATATGACTTTCCCATGGCCATTCACGTTTCCAATCTCACGCCTGAAACAAACCCACACAATTTGATGAGGACTTGCTTGTTAAAACCACAAAAAGCTCTAATAGTAGCTAACCTTACAAGTATGATATATATATATATATATATATATATATATATATATATATATATATATATAAGCAGGGGCTAGACGCAGACGCGCGTCTGGACGTGCGTCCGCGTCCGGACGTGTCCCCCCATTTTCCAAAAAAATAATTTCAAAAAAAAAAAAAAAACAGGCCCTTGCCCTCACTGTCCCACATCCCCAAAGCGAAATAAATAAAATAAAATACAGGCCCCATGCCCGCAAGTTGTGAGAATCTCACTGACCCAAGGCAGGCGCTCGATGGAATGCAAGAGGAGGTCCAGTGAGTGTGCGGCACATGGAGTCCACACAATGGAGGGGTACTTTGCCATAAGAAGCTCCCCCATACCGCGGCAGTTGGACGCATTGTCCGTCACAACCTTTCGCGATCATTTCATACGATCAGTTCACAGCTTGGAAACACGTTGCAATCAATCGAAAACTACGCACAACTTTTGTATCAACATTAAGCAGTAAATGACCAAGCAACTAATGAAAGAAAATTTACCTGGGCAACGCGTTGTGGCCTGACCTCCTCTGTCGCTGCGTGGATGATGCCGTAAATGTACTCAGCCGTATGCACTCTCCCTACCTCGGAGGCGTCGATGCTGCGCAGGAACATGGAACCGTAACAACTAGAAACAATCACGTTGATGAGTGGACGTTTACGACGATCACTCCACCCATCAGCCATGATGGAGCAACCGTATCTATCCCAAGCCTCCTGCAGTGCGGCTAGTCTCTCTCTGACGGATGCAACCCGCTCCTGGAGCAAAGGGCCGCGTAGTGCGTCGGCTATGGGTGGTGTGTAGTCAGGCTCGCAGACTACAACTTTCGAGATAGCCTCTCGAAAGATGCGGGATGATGCCATGATAAAGGGGAGGTTTAGGTCATAGAACATCTGTGCTATGGTCCTGGTGGCCTCTCTGTGCTGCCCCTCTCTGAAAGACCCCGTCATGGACATCTGTCTGGTGCCTCGGGATGTGGATTGGCTGAGAGGATGTGGATGGACGATGAGGAGCTGGAGGTGGTGGCATAGGTGTAGGTGCGGAAGCGGAGGATGTGGACAGACCGTGCAGATCTGAAGGTGATGGCACAGGCGTAGAAGCAGCAGTGGAGGCTGTGGATCCATGGGGAGTACTGGCGGAGGGGGTGGGGGTGGCTGTGGCGGAGGTGGTGGTGGGTGCGGATGCGGTGGTGGGGGTGGGGGCGGTGGCGCTGGGTGTACCAGTGGCAGGGGTGGTGGTAGTGGGTGCACCAGTGGAAACAGAGTCCATGGCATCTGTGGACGGCTCGTCGGGCTCAACACCTGGCCCAACATATGCCTCGAGAATGCGAGCCCTCTCCGTACATTTACGGCATCATCCACGCAGCGATAGAGGTCGGGCCACAACGCGTTGTCCAAGTAAATGTACTCTCCCTACCTCAGAGGGGTCGATGTTGTGCAGGAACATGGAACCGTAACAACTAGAAACAATCACGTTGATGAGTGGACGTTTACGACGATCAATCCACCCATCAGCCATGATGGAGCAACCGTATCTATCCCAAGCCTCCTGCAGTGCGGCTAGTCTCTCTCTGACGGATGCAACCCGCTCCTGGAGCAAAGGGCCGCGTAGTGCGTCGGTTGTGGGTGGTGTGTAGTCGGTCCCGCAGACTGCAACTTTCGAGATAGCCTCTCGAAAGATGCGGGATGATGCCATGATAAAGGGGAGGTTCAGGTTATAGAACATCTGTGCTATGGTCCTGGTGGCCTCTCTGTGCTGCCCCTCTTTGAAAGATCCCGGCATGGACATCTGTCTGGTGCCTCGGGATGTGGATTGGCTGGGAGGATATGGATGGACGATGTGGAGCTGGAGGTGGTGGCATAGGTGTAGGTGCGGAAGCGGAGGATGTGGACAGACCGTGCAGATCTGAAGGTGATGGCACAGGCGTAGGAGCAGCAGTGGAGGTTGTGGATCCATGGGGAGTACTGGCGGAGGGGGTGGGGGTGGCTGTGGCGGAGGTGGTGGCGGGTGCGGATGCGGCGGTGGGGGTGGGGGCGGTGGCACTGGGTGTACCAGTGGCAGGGGCGGTGGCAGTGGGTGCACCAGTGGAAACAGAGTCCATGGCATCTGTGGACAACTCGTCGGGCTCAACACCTGGCTCAGCATATGCCTCGAGAATGCGAGCCCTCTCTATAGAGGGAATGACCATACAAACGCCAATCTCACACACACAAATCACACAACACACACACACACACACACACACAAATCCTCTCTCTCACACACACAAATCACACCACACACACACACACACACACACAAATCCTCTCTCTCACACACACAAATCACACCACACTCTCTCTCTCTCTCTCTCTCTCTCTCTCTCTCTCTCTCTCTCTCTCTCTCTCTCTCTCTCTCTCTCTCTCTCTCTCGCCCTCTCTCTCTCCTCTCGGGCTTCTGCGGACTGTTCTGTTGCCCGCACGCCCTTCTGGTTTTTTTTCTTTAAAATAAAAAACGCGTCCGAGGCCCAGACTCGTTCTAAGCCCCGGACGCGTCCGCTTCCAGAAAAAAATTTCAAAAAAAAAATTGGGACGAGTCCAAGCCCGCGTCCGGGTTCGGGCGTCGGACGCGGATGCAAATTGCCCGCGTCCGGCCCAGACCCTCATGTCTGATATATATATATATATATATATATATATATATATATATATATATATATATGTACATATATATATATATATATATGTACATATATATATATATATATATATATATATATATATATATATGTACATATATATACACACATACTAGTAAAGAGTGTCCGTCATTGACGGCCGACGATCTAGGCTGATGACCTAGTGGATATGCCCCTCATTGACGGGGGCGACCGACGATCTGGGTGACGGGCAGTCCTAATGCAGTCTAAAATGGTGGGTAAGTCTGTCGATGATGGGCGGCTAACAATTTGGGTTACGGCCGATGGATTGGGTTGAAGGTCAATGGTTTGGGTCGAAAGTGGGTATGCCCATCATTGATGGGATCTGGATGACAGCCGGTGATTTGGATGGCGGCTGATGGTTAAGGAGAAAAACCGATGGTCGTTTATGGGTGGCGCACTATTCAAAGTAATATGTTAAGCCCGTCGTTGACGGGGGCGACCTACTATTCAAAATAATGTGTAAGAAAAAAAACAGCAATTTAAGGTAGTCAAGAAAATTTTTATGTTCATGATTTTCATGTTTTGGTAATTCAAAATAAGAAAGCCATGTAATAGAGATTATTGGCTAAAGTTTAAAGCACATTGAAACCTTAACTTCAAATTTCAAATATTTAAATTTAGAGAAAGATATTTGAATTTAGTGAGTGGGAGGGAGGGAGGGGGTGGGGAATCTTTTTGGGGCCCACCCCTCAATGCACACAATGTGCAAATGTATGGAGATATGCACTTTCCCCATACATGCATCCCCCTCCCCACAATTTTTAGTTAAGAAATGTGTATGCATGGATGAGGAGAGGAGGATGCATGGGTGCACCCATACACATGCGCACCACATTCACACAAATAGTTTTATATACTAGTAAGAGTGCCCGTCGTTGGGGCAATCGAGGCCGATCTAGGTGGCGGCCGATGATTTGGATGATGGCCAATCTTGCACATCTCGCATCTCGAATATCTAACATTTCATTTAAAGAATTAAGCCAAGGTCCAAGGGATAGTAATCCACCTTGAAATATTTATCATAGAGGATAAATGCATAATCGAACATTTGTATAACCTATGCTTTGAAACATCTTAGCAAAGAAAGGAGAGGTGGAAGAGGATTTATATGGTTTGGATGCACATTTTGCTGTGAGTACTGAACCGTTGGAGCCCGATTTAGTCCTGTGGGTTCGTCTCGGTGTGTAGCACAGGACAAAATAAAGGGTCTAAAAAACAGACTCCGTTCGGTGACATTGGACCAATTCTTGAGAATGTTCGAAAGTAGTCCATTTAATGGCATTCCCCCCTGCAGAAAGGGCATTTTCAGACAAACGGCATCGGAATTGAACTGCAAATGAACTTGTAGGTTCGTGTCGAGCCCACGAACCTGTGGACACCTCCCGTCCGAAGTTTTGACCATTTTTTACTGAATTCAACCAATTTCTGGCTCGATGGGCTTGTGTAGCAGGCCATATAGGCATGGCATGTCATAGACCTGATATCTACGAAGCCTGTCGCAGACTGCCATGTAGGCCTACCCCATGGCAAGTCATGAAAGCCTGGGGTTTGCCATGTGGCAAACCACGTAGTTCTAACATAGGCTTGCGTGGCAAGCCAACCAGGCTCTGCCATGTAGGCCTAAGTGGACATAGAGAGAGAGAGAGAGAGAGAGAGAGAGAGAGAATTGGACCTTGAAAGTTGCCACATGGCGAGCCACGTAGACCTGCCACGTGGAGAACCATGAAGGCTTGGGACTGTCCATGTGGTAGGCCTACCATAGACTTGTGTGGCTTGCCACATGGCCTACCATAGGCTTGTGTAGTAGGCTACATAGGCCTACTATCTAGCAAGCCTATCATAGGTTGCCACATGGCAAGCCAGGTAGGCCTGCCACATGACAAATCATAAACTTGGGGTTTGGCCAGCCATGTCGCCCTACCATAGGCTTGTGCGGCAAGCCAACAAAGCTCTACCATATAGGCCTGAGTGGACCCAGACAGAGAGATATAGAGAGGTGGGCTCGAAAGCTGACACATGGCAAGCCATGTAGGCCTATCATAGGCTTGCATGGCAGACCACATAGGCATGGCATAGGCCTCATGTTTGCCATGCAAGCATGTTGTAGGTTGCCACATAGGCTTGCCATAGGCTTGTGTGGCAAGCCAACCAGGCTCTGCCACGTAGGCTTGAGTGGACATAGAGAGAAAAAGAGGTGGAGCTCACAAGCTACCACGTGGCAAGCCACGTAGGCCTGCCACGTGGAAAACCATGTAGGTTTGACACTTCTCATGTCGTAAGCCACGTAGGACTAACATAGTCTTGTGTAGCAAGCCACATAGACATGTCATAGATGTACTATCTGCCAATCTTGTCGTACGCTGCCACGTAGGTCTACCACGTGGCAAGTCTTGCAAGCTTAGGGTTTGCCATATGGCAAACATGTAGGTCCTAACATAGGCTTGTGTGGCAAGCCAACCAGGCTTTGCCACGTAGGCCTGAGTGGACCTAGAGAGAGAAAGAGGTGGGGCTCAAAAGCTGCCATGTGGCAAGCCACGTAGGCTTACCATAGGCTTGTGTAATAGGCCACATAGGCCTGCTATCTATCAAGTCTATCATAGGCTGCCATGTGGCAAGTCATGTATGGCTGCCACGTGGCAAATCATGCAAGCTTGGGGTTAGCCATGTGGCAATCCATGTAGGCCCATCATAGGCTGGCAAGCCAACCAGGCTATGCCTACGTGGTCTGCTATTTGCTAAGCCGGTCGCACACTGCCGCGTGGCAAGCCACGTAGGTCTGCCACATGGCTAACCCCAAGCTTGCATGAGGTTTGAAGTTTGCCATGTGGCAAGCATGTAGGCCTAGCATAGGCTTGTATGGCAAGCCAACCGGACTCTGCCACGTAGGTTTGAGTGGACCTAGAGAGAGAGATATAGGTGGGCTCGAAAGTTACCACGCAGGCCTACCACAAGCTTGCGTGGCAGGCCACATAGGCATGGCATAGGTCTGATGCCTGCCACGCAAGCATGTCGCAAGCTACCACATAGGCTTGCCATAGGCTACACCATATTCATATTGCTAAATGTTAGAATCAAATCTAGAATTCATAGGTATGAGAATTTGCAAATATTAAGCTTGATAAACACATAGTTTAGTGTACATATTGTAGTCCACATATGTGACCATGTTCACACGTATGAGAATAGGCCTAGGGTAGTTAGGACCTAATCATAGGAGTTAGTTAGGTTGTTTGGTCAAGTTTCCTAGAATTTAGGAGCAAACTCCTCAAATCATGGAGGTAGTTGATCAACCTAACCATCAAATTGGCATAACTCGAGGGTTAGATAAGATTGACATATTAGGGCAAAAAATGTTAATTAATCTCCTTATTACACGCTGGATTTTCACCTAACATCCAAGGAGAAAAGCCTTATTATACATACAATCTATCATTCCATAGTGAGGTGTACTGAAGTAGAGACTAGAAGATTGCATGCTTTGGGCCAATCAAAGTTTAGGGCCCATTATTACACCTTTGATCATATTTTCAAGCTTCGAGCTCTTATTGAGGGCCGTGACTAGAAGTCCAAAGAAAGAGCTAGAAGTCAAATTTGAGGTAATCAAAACAAGTGAAACCATTGTGTGTTTCTAAATTCAAATATATTCCAATTTTCTTGAGCATTGTTTTGTAGAAGTCATTAGGAAGATGAGATCTATAGGAGCATTCCTTCTTGAGCCTCGTGAAAGATTGAATTCTACAAACTATTCCATATGGAAAGTGAGGATGGAGTCACTCCTAGTGCTCCAAGACCTCTATGATATTGTCCTAGATGAAGAGGATGAACCCCTTGGAAGACAAGAGTTGGTAAAATACAAGAATAAGGCAAGACGAGCAATTCATTGTATCAAGATGAATGTTAGTAATGACCTCTTGAATGAGGTAGCCTCTTGTATTTCAGCCAAAGAAGCTTGGGATTCTTTAAAAGCTATATATGAATCCAACAACACTTCAAGAGTGCTTATGCCAAGAAACCAAGTCTTGCAAAGCATGAGGAGAAGTGATGAAAGTGCACAAGAATATGTGCTAAGGATCAAGTCTCTCAAAAAAAAACTTGCTTCTATAGGAGAGAAGATTCTTGATAATGAACTTGTACAAGTGATTCTCAATGGCCTATGAGATGAGTTCTCCAATTTGGTTCAAAGCTTTGCCATCCAAGAAGTCTTACCTTCTATTGACAAGCTACATATTGTGTTTGTGGGCAAGGAGTGTAGGATCCTACATGTCAAGAGTAGGATGAGTTCCATATCCATGCATGATGGAGATGACAAAGTCAACTTCTCATTCAAAGGCAAAAAGAATACCAAGGGAGTCAAGAAGAATCAAAGCAAGGTCGCAAGGAGAAGCATCTAGTATGCAACCTATAAAGACCACCTTCTTGTTATCCTTTAGCAATGATTCTATCACGATGCTCATTGTACTTCACTAAGCATGTAGATTCAACAAACACTCATATTTTGTTTAGTAATGGCTCCAACTGAAAGCAAGCTCTTGGCCAACCCTAGTACAAATAGAACATTCTTTACGATTTTAATTTCCCCCGAAGGAAGGTTCATAAGTACCCATTCCTTGCCTTTGACCTAATGTGATGTGTTGTCCCCAAGGCATACACAATGTCCACAATTCACTTCTTCAAAGGAATTAAACTAGTCTCAATGTGGAGTCATTGTGGCTTGAGTTGCCAAAGATTTCAAAATGTCCAATCTCTTCATTATTATTATTTGCAACCCTTTTAACAAAATGACCTGATTGCTTCTTGCATTCCTTTTGCTCATTTTTCTTCTTACAACATTCAAAAGAAAAATGCAAGTATTTCTCACAAAAGTTGCAATTGCCCTTTCTTTTTGGTGAAGATGATGAACCAGAGCCTTGAACTAGAGCCTTGTGAATCTGAAACTTACATCTGACCCATCTATTGCTCAAGATTTTGTGTTGAATCACCAGCGTTAAATTTGCCCTTCTTTCATGCCTTGGAAGATTGCTTCTTCTCCTTTGAAGCAAATGCATGCTTATCATTACGTTCCTTTTCAGAAAGGTTCTTCCTCCTCATTTCTTCATGCATGAGTACAACACATAGTTCTTCAAAGGAGAAAAATCTCTTCCTTAATGAGAGACTATAGACCTCAATGTCTCCCAAGCTTCAAGAAGTCTTGTGGCACATTGAATGTGAGGGATAATGTTATCCTTCACAATAAGGTTGATGATATGATGTGCCTTTAATCCTCTCTTGATGTAATCTTTCAATTCATGCTTAGAATTCGAAATAAGCTCAAGCCCTATGACTATGTCCTAGCCCAACATTCTCTATCCATGAAAATGTTCTACATCTTAAACTTCCACACCCTCTAATTGGCTCCATCCAATCTACTTGACTCATTGAGTAGACTCTCACTCAAGCCAGCCATGACTTATTTTTCAATCAAACAAAAGAAATTTCTGAAAAATACTCCACAATTGAGGAGCTTCAGGAAATTGGGGTGTCACCCAAACTAGCGTATCATGTCACTTGACTGATACCCGACTGTTCTTGTCTCAGCCACGCAATATAGCCCTGGTACGCCTTGCACAAGATCAGTTCTGTACCCTGATTGGATCTCTCTACAAAAAGTCTGCCCTAATTCTCCACAAGCTGCTCTCTTCAACTTTTGGAGAATTGCCCAAAACCCAAAAAGTTTGGTATGGTTCTGCTCCTCTTGTCACCTATTGTCCAATTATGCTTCCTATTCTGAAAACTGACTGCTCTACAAAAAGTGTGCCCTTTCTTGTTAAGCTCCTCGATTAGGAATTGAAAAGTGATCTAGAAGTTCCCAATAGAGAGAGAGAGAGAGAGAGAGAGAGAGAGAGAGAGAGAGAGAGAGGTGTGACCCTCCTTGAGGATGACTACTCCTATACATGAATAGAAACAATTGAGGTGTCTATTACTTGAGTCTCATGCCACATGGCATGTACACTTAGCCACTTGGAACCAATTGCACTTCTTTAACTAGAATGATGGCCACAACGTATTTACAAAATTTTTAATTTCCCCCCTTACAAATGTACAACCGAGAACCATGTAAGTGCCTAGCCACTAGGGGTAGAATAGGCATTATATTTTAACAAAGCAACCTTGTTAAAAGAAGGGCACCTCCATTCATAAGGATTCTATCAACTCTTGGTTCCTTGTTCTCCAATGACAAGGAGTCTATTTATTAACTGTTATTACTGTGATTCCTCTTGTCGATCTAAGTTAAGGTCTGAAACTATAGTTTGGTAAAGCTCCTATTATAATTTCTATGTTGAGTTCTCTTTCGTATTCCGCACTTAAGCACAAGAGAATCCAACAAAGGGGTATCAGAGCCATCGTTGCAAACTACTATTAGTATTCAAGACTGTTTCACAATTTCTTAGATCATTCATCATGGAAAGAACATCTTCAGAAATCCGCTTGATCAATAAGTTCAACGGTGATGACTTCCACATGTGGAAGTTCCACATACACCTTCATCTCGTTCGAGCAAGTTAGCAACTCATCAAGATAGGAAGAGAATCCACCCGTCCTATATTGAACCCTTCTTTTGGAGGCCTCGTAAGTCTTCAACTGGCAACTTGTCACATGTACATCATACAAGTGCTGAATCATTGGTAAAGACGTTCACGTCCTTGCCCTCTCTATGCAATAATAAGGGCTCAGACATTATGTCCAAGGAATTAACAAAGATGTATAATAGCTTAAGTTTGATGTTTTTTTAGAGCCCCTCTTATAAGTTGCCTCTGGTCTTGATGTCTAAAAGGGAGAATCGCCTCACCCTCTAACTCAAACTTATGATGCTTGGAGAAAAAGGTTACGAGGTTGAATGTCTTGAGCTAGAGTAGGTGTTTGTGAGAGAGGCAGCTGTGACCAAGATTCACAAATGTGTGGTAGAATGATGAATCTAGAGGTTTTCCTAGAAGATGAGATTTTTTTAACAAAGTTATGTACTACTTTATTCCAATCTAAGTTATCTAGCCATATTAAGCATCTAAATCTCAACCTCACTTCATACTCTTTAAAACACGATCTTGAGCTAATTGCATCTTCCAAGGGCTTAGAAAAATGTCTATGGCTGAAAGAACTATCAAATAATCTATCTATAGATTTGATCATCAGAGTAGATGTTGATTTAAAAGCAATCTAATGTTTGGAGGAAGGAAATTGTAGGAATGAAATTTTCAGTGACCAACTAGAAGCTGCTTAACTAGTTGTTGTTAGAGGGATGATAAATAATGACAAGGTCTGACATGACTTTACCAAGGAAAAGAAACTTGAACACTTCGACCAACATCAAGCTCAAGCTCGCTATTCACCCTCGTGTTAAAAATTGCTGTAACAATAGGAGTGCTCCTTTGAAAATCCGCTTCTGATATTGTAGGAGTAGGCCAACTCTGAAGAAAAAAATTGTTGAGAGTTAGAATTGCATAAGGCAGGAGAGTATTGGCAATAGGACATTCAGACCAAGTGAAACCCTTACTCTTGAATTATGCAGCATCTCACATTTGCATGTAGTCAAGCGGGCCTCTAAGCTCTTTTCCAAGATTTTCAGATACAGATAGCCCGATGCCGCTTCTCAAACAAAAATGCAAGAATAAGAGAACATGGGCAATTACCTTATAACTTTCTAAGAACAATCTATGCTACAGGAAAAGATTCCTATCCTTCAACGTCATAATTGATTTTCAATGTCACCTATAAAGCTAAAGAAAATCATGCGACATTTGTAAGCTGTGATAGAGTTAGCTTGAGTCATCAGCAATGAAAACCAGTCAAGCAATCTATATAGCTAGTTAGTTTAGTAAGTCACAGATACATGTTTACTAAATGACAAAAATCACCAGGAACTTGTTGCCCTTGTTGAAGAAACTTTCCAAGATGAAGTCGCTGATTGTTTTCTTGTTGCAAAAACATTTGTAAGCGACCAGAAAACCCAGGCCTGCATTATAGAATCAAAGTGCAGAGCTCAAGACAAGAAGCTCCTGGTTTATTCCAGCAACAATTCACAGCAATATCAAAGTCTTTATTCATTATCTCCTCAAGAACGTAAGAATGAACACTTCTCAAGAAAACTAAGCTACCCCTAGTAGGGTTAATCTTGTTCGTTGTTTAAACAATAATACAAATAAATATCTAATCCACATTGCCTACAAGAAGTTTTCTGTTAAGCAACTTGTAAGAAAGAAAGATGACAAATGGACACATCCCCACGAAAATGACCTCAGCTTCCTGAAACACGACCCTACAACTTTTGATCATCCAGGAAAATAGCTTACCGTGTTTTTGAGAGCCTGTCCACAGGATAAGCATCATCTTCATCTATAGATACAGTGCTTAAGGCATCCCAGAACTTGGTTGTCATTATACTTGGAACTGGAAGCACAGGACAGCAAGGGACTGCTTCTATAGAGAGGTTATCATTCTGAAAGTATAACAGGCACACAGTCAGGTGTTGGAGGCTAGTTAGCCTACATGATAGCTGAAACTATTTCTCTCTCTCTCTCTCTGGATAATGCCTGGTGAACCAGAAAGACAATACTACCCTCATCATTCGTTTCAAATCCAAAGAGGAATGAGTAAAAGTATTGAGGCTCAAACCCAAATTGAAAGGCACGCAACTTTTCCTGGATGATCACCTTACACATATCCAAGTGGAGGAACGAAGAAGAAAATTTCAGGAGGCTAAGGCATCGGGCAGATTTGTGTTTTATCGGGATGGCCAGGTTAGATACTTGGATCATAGTCTATCTACCCCCATTGCCGAGGAAGTTGGGGTTCTTGGGCGTAGGAGCAGCCCGCAGCCCCATCCACACCGATTGCATATCGGAGTGTTCAATTGTGATGGCATCCATTCATCATCATTTGTAGAGGACTTGATTGATTTCATTTCTTAGGGTGATATTCTATTATTCACAGAGACTCGTGACAGTCAACGTGCCAGTGTTCCAGGGTTTCAGATGGGCTTCAGCATATAGAGAGGAGACAAGATCTTCGAGTAGTCAAGGTTCTAGTTGAGTTGCATGCCTTTTCAGGGATTAATTAGGATGAGCATGCATGATTTCTCTAGTTTCGTATCTCAAGACTGTCTTGGTTTTGACCAAGATCTCTCTTTTGCGATATGTTACTTCCCTCCTAAGACCTCCTTCGTTGAGAGTACTGGCTCCCCATATAGTGATTTATCAGTAAATACTATTCGATACTCAGAGAGGGGATACATCTTTCTCAAAGGTGACTCAATGCTAGGACCACTTCCCGCCAGGTTGACTTTCACTTAGTTACTAATCAGCTATGCATCTACACCTTGATTCCAACGAGTTAGGAGTCACCGGGGCTTTTACCGACGTATTGGGTCCTACCACTTCTTATGGGGGTTACTTCTTGTAGCTTGGAGAAGCACATGAGCTAGCCATCTATAGTGGCCTATCTTGTTGGCTAGATTTTGCAGGGTTCACATGTCACCCTCATAGTGGTGGTCACAACGTCGTGGATTACCTCATGGGATCACCCTCCTCCATCCCTCTTATCCCTTACTACTAGTCTTCTCTTCAACTCCTCTTTAGGAGCTTTTGGACGTGAGTTCATTCCACATGCTCCTCCCATCCTGTCAAACGTACAGACCTGCACCAATTATGTCATACTCTATACATTTCTCCTCATCCCTCTGAATTTTCCTATTTTACTTTTGAAATGGCACTAGCAGCCATTGAGACATTAAAATCCCAACACACTTGTGACATTGAGGATCTTGAATCTGAGCTACTAATTCATGTTGTTGATACACTTTCTCATCCCGACCACATTACTTAACCGAGGCGTCGTTTCTAGTTAGTGTTTCCATGAATTGAGATTCATTGGCTGACGAATCGCAATTTGTCAAAGAATTGTCAAGTCTCGATTCGAATAAAAAAGAATCAGGACTAGAAATTTTCTTACTACAACCCGGACCCCGATTCAATCGATTCAGTTTCTCTCTTTTTGCACCTCTTTCAAAGGGAGAAACTTCAGGAGAGAGAGGACAAAGGTAAGGAGAGGAGAGAAAAGAGAGCCTAGAGGAGAGAGGAGAGAGGAAATGGCATTTATGGTGAATGTGCAATGTGTTAGAACTTAGGTTAATCTTGATTGTTAAATGCACTTTGAAGGAGAGAAAAAAGAATAGGAGTTAGGAGAAGTTAGAACTTGGCGTTTAGCAGTATTAGCCACTACTATTAGGTGAATGAAGGAGAGACGCCAGAGCTGGGAGTTAGGAGAGTCTTGGAGAGAGAATAGGAGGAAGAGGTGTGTGTGTGTGTGTGTGTGTGTGTGTGTGTGAGTTTAGGCAGAGGTGTCTGTGTGAAATTGTGAATTTAGTTTTAGTTAGACTTTAGTAGAGTTGTTAGGCCTCATGAGTGCTAGAGTTTAGAGTTATAACTTAGGTAATAGAGGTGAGAGGAGTGTTAGAAGTTAGGAGAGTTAGGAGTTAGGCGTTCAAACTTGAGACTTAGGAGTTAGAAGTTAGGAGTTAGGAGCTGGGCCAGAGCAATTCCATGACATGAGCTTGAGGATGGGTGGTTTGAATACCTCCAAAGGGTCGTACTAGAGCAGCGAGCCTGCAACGATGAGCTCATGATTTTTCGGAGAGACCGCTTCACATATCAGAGGGCCATGAAACAGGATCGATTCGGCCACTTGAGGCCAATTTCTTGGTGGGACAAGTATGGAGGGTGCACCCCTAGGCTACAACACGTTGCATTGAGAGTCCTCTCACAGGACTGCATTATAGCAGCTTGTGAGAGGACTGGAGCAATTACTCCCTCATACACACCAAGAAGAGAAACTGGCTCTCCACAGAGCAATTAGAAAGGCTAGTGTTTGTGCATTCAAACCCACGCCTTCTAGATAATATGAGGGAGGCCAAAGAACCCATGCGGATTGAATACTAATCGTTTAAACTTTGTATTTGAGGCTTGAGCTTGAACTTGAGTCTTAAGTGCTTAGTGTTGAAGCTTATCACTTGAATCTTGGTACTTGAAGCCTTGAAAGTTGAAAGTTGACTAGTTTGAAGTTTGATGATTCATGAACCATTTGTAATTGTGAATTTGTGTCACATGTGACATGAGTGAATGATTAGTTTTGGATATGTGAATTGTTTAAGCTTTAGATAAACCCTACCGAGATCGACATCACCAAGGTTCCTAAATTACCACCTAAGTCAGAGGAGGAGGATATATATGGCCTCTTGCATCACGAGTTTGTTGCACGATCGGGTAGAATTGAGGCTTGAGCCTTGCCTGGTAATTGAAATTTGATTACATTCACTAATGAATAAAAAAGGGCCCAAGGCCTGCTTATGCATAAAGTAAAGTAAATGTAAATGGACGCGGCGAATGTAATGAGTCCAGTCCATAACTGTTTCCCTACTTATAGCCAAGAGGAAGCCCTAAAAGGAAGATTCCGGTGGCTAGGGCCCAACTGGGAGAGAAAATAGTGCGCCCTCCAAGAAGGCCCCCACTCTCCAGTAATATGTCCAAATGGCCTAATAATGAATAATAAGGCCAAAGGCCAACTAGTCTAAGTGTCACTAATGAATAAAAAAGGGCCCAAGGCCTGCTTATGCATAAAGTAAAGTAAATGTAAGCTTGCCTTTGAAATTTTCCAAGTATGCATCCTTCGCATACATGTCCTTCGGGATGTTCAATATTAGGAATGTCTTCAACCATATTGAATCTCTTCAACATCTTCAAGCTAGCAAAGTTGAGATGTCCAAACCTAGCATGCCATAATTCAGCCAACTCCAAAGAATGTGAACTTGATGCAACAAGACAAAAAGATGATGAAGCTCTTCGCTCATAGGTATCCATAAGGAACAATCCACCATGTAATGTTCCCGAAGCAATGATCATAAGAGATCTCTTGGGTCTTTGATAAGACATTTGTCTTCTTTGAATTCCACAACCAATCCTTGGTTCATAATTGTAGAGACCGAAATGAGATTCTTTTTGATTTTGAAACATAAAGTACATTACAAATGTACTTCTCCTCACCATTGGGTAAGATAATGGGGATCATTCCAATACCTTTGATAGGATAAGAGGTGTTATCAACACCTTGAACTTTGCTTCCATCATGCACTTTTACAAGCTTTGTGAAGACTTCTTTGTGATAAGTCATATGGCGTGTGGCACCGCTATCAATCACCCAATCAATAGATGAAAAAACAGCAACTTGTAAAGCTGAAGATGAGCTGTTTTCTGCTGAAAAACCAGCAAGATTTGAAGTGGCAGAAATCTCGTCTTTAGGAGAGATGAGATTATTAGTGACAAAAGCATAATCATTATTGAAAAGATTATCCTCCTTTTCAAATTGTTGTTCCAAAGTAATGATTGCGGTACTTGTATCGTTACCTTTCTCTTTTTCCTTTGAAAGCCTCTTCCTACATTCTTGGATGTGATGCCCAAACTTCTTGCAATAGTGGCAATTACCCTTCTTCTTGGAGCCTTGATCTTGAGCTTCCTTAGATTTTTTATTATTTTTGGAAGTTTTGAAAGAAGGCTTCCCTTTCCACTTGCCTTTGCCTTTGCCTTTTGCAAAGAAAGCTTGATCTTCTTGTTCACCAAAGTTGATCCTTGTTTGTTCTTCTTGAACAAGTAAGCCAACAAGTTCGTCGAAGGAGATTTGTTGTCCCCTAAGAGAAATGCTCAATGATGACACAAATAGAAGGTAAGAATTAGGAAGAGAGTTGAGAGTAATAGATACAAATTGTGAGTTCTCAATCACCTCATCAATACTAAGAAGCTCCTCTCGAAGATCCTTGATCTTCGTCAAGTGGTTTGTAAGCAAATCACCTTCTTGCATCTTCAAGATAGAAAGTTGATTTCGAAGATATACGACTTTTGCCGCATTCTTTACTTGAAACATCTTGACAAGAGTCTCCCAAGCACTTTTGGAAGTCTTGCATGATCTAATATGAGGAAGGATAGATCTCTTCACTGATAATGCAATGACGGAATGTGCTTGTGCATCTCATCGATCCCACTTCTTTTGCTCATCGGAAGACACCTCTGTAGATGATGAAGTAGTTGTTCAAGGTAGGTGACCTCTCTTCGTCACCATTAACTACTTCCCACAAACCTTTAGCAATTAGAAGGTTCTTTATCATGTAGCACCACAAGGAATAGTCTGTGCCATCCAGCCTATCTTCATTAAATAAAGAACTAATAGACTCCGATTCTTTAGCCATAATAGAAAAATCAGCTTGTAGTAGATAGGAAATAGACTTTCCAAGACAAAATCTACTCAAAGGGCAGCAACCTCAAAGCTGAAATCATGAGCACAATAGATTGCAATACTCCACATGCAATCTGCTCAACAAGTAATAAAATAGGTGGCTGATTTCTGCACAAAAAACAGAATGCTCACAAATAGGTAGACTTCAAATGAAGCCAAAACCAAAACCAGAAAATTTTAGCTAAAAAGAGTGCACACTATGTGCATATAGAGTTGATGGTAGCGCCCTACTCCAAGCTCACCAACAAGGAAATTCAGCAAGAAATGTGTCCAAAACACGTATCTTCATTTGTAGATGGGTGCCCTCTTACAAAGAAGTAAATCTGAAATTTTCAGCATGTAATTGAGTCAAAATCACATGCAATTGGTTTGAGCATGGGCACTCTACTGCTAGCTCTCAAATAGGTGAAGGTGCCCTGCAATTTCCTGCAAAAAAGTTATAAGAAGACGAACACATTCTTCTCCTACAAAAATCAGCAGCTTGATGATTTTTTGCTACCAAAAGGGGAAGAATTAAGCTTCCTATTGGGCGCCCTCGTGCAAGCAATCTGATCACCTAAAGGCTTTGATACCATGTAGGAAATAGAAGCCTAAGGATCCAGGATCTTAACTATTCAATCACACAAAGCATTCTCAAAAGAAAGAGAGAGATGGCTAGAAACCCTCTTGTAGAAACTCGTGGACAGCCAAGGAGAATAGTCGGTATTGCTTACAAAAGTGTCTCATACAAATGGGATGCACACATATATATAGTCCAAGATGACTATCTAACTTCATGACTATTGGCTATCCAACTACTTGACTATTGACTATCCAACTTTCTATAAGTTACATAGAAAGAATAAGGTACCTCCAATATGTCAAGTTGGGGTACTTAATGTCACAATTAGGCCTAGTGGACCCATGAGTCCCTACCAAGTTAATTTCCTACTAACTTAGCTAACTCTACGTTTAGTAGGCCTAATATAATAAATGACCATGGTTACACAACTCTCGACCTTTTGGGTCAAAGTAATCTATGGTAATGTAAGCAATTCCATTTACATTCCTTTCTCGTTTTCCCATCTTGACTTTGCTCAGTAGGAGAAACGGGTCTTCCAAGAACTTCCTTGGCTTAAAGCGCGTAATGAGAGCTGCTTTAACCGCTTTCCAGGTGGATCTCTCTTCCTCTGACAAGTTGAAAAACCAATCCTGAGCCACTGCAAGTAAGGACATAGGAAATAGCATCAGCTTCTCCGCAAGAGTCCGTTCGCTGTAGATTTCATAAGCTTGCTCGTAGATATGGAGGAATCGGATCATGATCTGATGATCCGTCGTATTTTGGTATCTCCATCTGTGGTGCTCTCCGAACTGCTTGCAAGGGTGCGACAGGTACGGGTTGGCTAAGCTTAAATTTCAGGCTTCAGTGGAGCCTATTTACCTCTCATCGAAGGACCTGCCTCATGCTCCTCCGCTTGAGCTCAGTTGCATGTATCCGCCAATGATGTTGGTGCCTGCTGGCAAGAGGCTATATTGTATCCACGTTGATGATATAAATGTGTTCCAAATCCGAGTAGGGCCACATGTGTAAGAGATGCGACAATATCTCATAAGAGGTGGACTTATAGATATTGTCGCGTAAGTAGCATCAATGATGACGTGATCCCATAAGGGATCTCTCGTCCTTGGCATGGCACCAGGTAGACCAATCACAACTCGAAATCTTGATTCTTCAATCACCCTAATCACAAGTCACACTAAGCACTCGAGTCTCGTGAGACTCACACACATGAAAACACTTACACACACTCACACACACACACAATGCACATACACACATGTCTCACACACACAAAGAATCACTCTCACACACTCACACATACACAAACAATGATGAATCACTCACACACACATTCACAACACACAAACAATGATCAATCACTCACACAAATACGCACACACACACACACACACACGTATTTATAAGTTATTACTCACACACAAGGAAAAAAAACACACCCACTCAAGTCTCTCTCACACACACCACACAATGCAATTCTCTCTCTCTCTCTCTCTCTCTCTCTCTCTCTCTCTCTCTCTCTCTCTCTCTCTCTCTCATGAACTCTCATGAACTCTCTCTCATGAACTCTACTATATTGATACTACACGTCATTGGTTTTTCGAAACATTATAAAAAGCCTTTTTCCCTTATGATACTATACCAATGAAAATGCTTTATTGTGCTTAACTTAGAAACATGGCCTTAAAAAAGTTTTTTTTTAAGTGGGAAATTTGGTTCTCATCGAACGGCTATGACCAGTGCACATGATAGGGATTCAATCTAACGGTGAGCATCTTCTAACACCTAATGCACCAAGGGGTACTGGAATTTCTATAAAAGGGAAGATCACTACAATCCTAAGTTTCACTCTTCTTGCTCTCTCCCTCTCTCTCTTGCTTTTGCTCTCTTGGCTGGCTTCTCTACTGCTGCCATCTTTGCTTGGATGTGAGGAAACCTGTAAAAGCTTTGTGGAAGAGTATTCGGGTGGAGGATACTACAAACTAAGGTAAGAAAGCTATGGTTTGTTTGATTGAATGATCATATGCATCGAAAAAGTATCATTAGCTTGTTATGCTGGAAAGGGAATGAGCTTACATAATACCTTGATTATCATAGATCGATACTACATTCTTGCTTCCGTTATACACGTCTGGAAGCGAAGACGTGTGGGTGCTATCTCAAAAGCAATAGTGAACAATACCACAGGTATGTTATTCACCTCTTCACATTTTGTTTTGCTAAGTCTCTTACAACCACAACAAAAGAGATTTTATAGATCAAAAGGCTACTCTTGGAGCTAAAGTGTTATGGAGATGAACAGTCACCAGATTATAGTGTTGCTGTAGGCCGCTGGCCAGCGCATTCTCATGGACAGAAATCCGCGCCTTCTACTATTGCTTCGTGAGGATTGGAGCACAGTAATAATGCGCTGATGGATTCCTTCAGAAGTGCGATGGACCTGCTCCATATGCTATGTTTTTTGAAGTGTATCGCATTTGTTTGCCTTCTGAAGTGCGATGGGCCTGATCCCCACGGATAGCCATCTGAAGTGCGATGGACCTCCATCGCTGTCTACTGATTTTCAGAATGATAAAAGCATTTGTGGCTATTGATAATGCATATGTTTGTCTCTACGAAAACCTTTCGTAGTAGGCCGCCCAATATGATTGTGGCTCATTCCAATACATGCTTGTGATTATAATAAAAGAACGAAATATGTATTTGCTCAAGTGGATGACTAATGCACATCGTTAGCTTGAGATGTAAGCACGAAATGTGCTGCTTTTTTTTGATAACTACAGCTATCTGAATGTATGAGTAACGTTAATACCTTACTGCTTTCTATATTCGATAAACAGTCGAGCTAGGAACTGATGACTCCATCACCCCTTGACACACGAATACTGGCTTATAATAAGGAAGTGCTTGTGTTTGAGTTTAACACCGTTGCAAGATAACGATGCTACATGATAAAGGTTGCACTACCATTAATCCATCACTTTCGGTTTTGAATCGGTAGTACGTAAGCAGGGTTTTGCTTGAAGCAGTGGAAGATGGGTAGCTCACAAGAAATCACCTCACCTCGCATTCAGGTATGAAGCTCTATGAAGCTATACGGAAGGTAGTACCACCCAACACTACAATACAGTTCTTTAAGACGTTGGTAACGTCACATATTACGTAAATTATTTTTTAAATTATCAGCTAGAAAGTACTTACATTCCATGCTACAAATCTTATTAAGTTTGGTCCTTTTTATCCTTTGCAAGGTTCGGAATTTTAAAAAAAAAAGGAAGTGCAGCCTGTGTGAGTAAGCTAGGGATGTTTGCAAAGTTTGATTTTGACTTGCTTGAATGGCATGAATTTGTCCAAGCCATAAAGTGCTCGGACTCCCAAATGTTTCCCATAGGATGTCCTTGGGGCTAGTATGGCACAGATTTGCTCTAGTACCCAGCAATGCGGTCAAAGTCATGTCTCTTTTCACTTGTGTATTGCAAGATAGCTTCTTACGTGTAGATACTTTTATGTGAACTGAATACATTCTTTTTTGCTCTTGTACTGATCAGTATGGCATCTGCCCAGATACGGTTTTGTTAAAGGGCAGAATGTATTGTTATTTATGAAATGCATGATTGGGAAGATTGGACGTAATATTTGTAATTGCAATCAAGCCGCTGATCCGCGTGTTGAGGTGGCTCGAAACACTATCTGCATCAGACATTCTGAGGGTGAAAAATTTCTTCCTCCGCTGATCTGCCCCGATGCTCTCTCTCTGGCGCTGATCCGCCCTCTCTCTGGCGCTGATCTGACCCGATTCTCTGGGGCTGATCTGCCCCGATGCCCTCTCTCTAGCGCTGATCTGCCCCGATGCCCTGCTGGCGCAGATCTGGCCCGATGACTGGCCGCCTTGCTGGAGCTTCCCTCGTGGTGGATTGTAGCACGAGCTGATCTGGCCCGATCTTTTGTTGGCGCACCTGGCTCTATGCCCTGCTGACACTGAGGCCCAATGCCCTACTGGTGCTGACCTTGCTGGCACACGCTGAAACTGCCTTGCTGGCGCTGATTTGGAGCGCTGTTGAACTGAACTAGTGCCCTTCCCACATGGCACCTAAGAAAAAGGGGGGTGCACCCCCCCCCTCTATTCATCTCTTCTCCTCCCCCCATCATCTACGATGGAGGGGGATGCTATTTCACCTGCAGCAACCTCACCGCTGGCTGCAGAAGGCTCCATCACTGGTGCACCCTCTATTTTCACCGCCAATATACTTGCTGTCACAGAAACGCCTACAAATCAGCAGCCCACGGTCGATTACACTCCTTCCAAGCCTATTGAGAGTCTTTATGCCTATGATATCGGTTTTATCCGAAACAAAATCCTCAGCCTTGAGAAACAACTACACTTCTTTGAAATGGCGGACGGCAAGCTGGTTATGGATCTCGTGGGTGTCAAAGAACGGGTGGAGCAGTTGGAGCAAGAAAATGTATATCTCAAACAACGGATTGCAGAACATGTACCTCCTTCGGACGAAACTTCCAACAAAATATCTTGCTTGGAAAAACAAGTCGAAGAGACGAAGACATGGGCAGCACTCTTCAAACCGGACGATATGGGCAGCAAACTCTCATCCCTTGCAAAACAGGTTGAAGAAACGACAGAGTCGGAGCGAGGACTTCCTGCTTTTCCAGGATACATATGGGATTCCGCGTATAGACCTGAGACTAGATCAGCTAGTGGCCATGGATCTGGAGGGGGTTGCATGCTTATACAGGGAGTCTCTTTACTTGAGCGTCTGGCATGATGAGCATGCATGCTATATATGAATTCGTATTGTGGGCCAGGATATTGGTTTGGACAGAGACCTTTTTGTCGCAGCATTTGTCCACTAGAGTCTTCGTCTATTTATGAGGGCATTGGCTCACCATACCATGATCTTTCATTGGATATTATCAAATTCACAAAGCGATATATTCACTAGGGATTTTAGTGCCCGGACATCCTCACGACAAAGGCAGAGTTTTATGACACCACCGACCAGCTCCGTGTTTGTGCCCTTGACAATGATGAGATGGGAGTTACCAGGACGTCCAAAGACAATTTGGGCTTCTCTAGCCTTTCCTTCTAAGCCCCATAAAGGCAGATCCATACATTCTTTATCACCTCGTCCTCTGCACCCTCCATGGTATGATGTCGAGTGTTGTTCTCTTCATCATCTTGTCACCCATTCATGTGCCCATGCTCCTCACCTTCTCCGTTCCTCCTGACTTTCATACCATCGTACTCTCCGTCGTAAAAAGCGTGCTTATGATGACTCTGAAGGAAAACGTCTTGTTGACCTTCTCTTCAGCTCTTCTTTTGGCGCTTTTTGGCGAGAGTTTATCCCTCGTGCTCCACCACCTGTCTTGGCTGACCTCTACATATGGACCTATGCCACTAGCCTTTACACCATACCCACTGATTCACCCATCTCTATCTCTCCCAAACCTTCTGAGTTCACCTTTTTCACCTCTGACATGGTACTTGTGGCCATCAAGAGAATGAAGTCCCATAATGCGAGAGATATCGAAGACCTTGAATCTGAACTCCTTATCCATGCAGCCGACCTACTTGCTCCCACACTAGCCACTCTCCTCAATTATATATTGATGAGCTAGAGAGAGTCATTTCTCAGTGCAGCAGTTCCGGTTGTAGACTTGCTGACATTTTGATCGCCATTCTTCTTTGTGTCGATGATGTGGTATTAGTCTCCTTGACCGGAGAGGGGTTACAACGGCACTTGGATTGCTTGCATCTTTTGTAACAGATGGGCCTGAATGCCGACTCTTTGATACCATTGTCAGCCCCACAACTGTATCTGCAATAGAGGCATGGTATACCGGACTTTCTTCATCACACAGGGCCCGTATATTGAGATTCCCCACCATGCTAGCTCGTATGATTTGAGCAAAGCCTTCTGTCCTGCTCGAGATACTCCTTGCCGAGTTTGTTGTTCCACCTATATAGATAGATGCAACTTTCCAGCTTAGTACATATATTCAGAGAGTCTAGGCACTTTCGGATGCAGATAGGAGATATACGCAGATAGCAGTTGCTTCCTCACAATTGTCTTCATGATCAGGGTTACAGATTGTCATGGTTTTCTCAGGCATCCCACTTCTTCATTGAGTCCTTTGGTATTTCCATTACAGAGCTTCCCTCGGGTACTCATCATTATATTAGACGCTTTTTATATCGAGCATATCTTGATTGAATTAGTCCTACCCCATTATTTGGATTTAGGTCTGCCACAGCCTCATATTTACATTGGACTAGCTTCGTGTGTCATCGCATCAGCTAGCTATGGAGACTGGATGGTTCCATGGTATTCCTAGAGAGGAGTGGATTTGCCAGTTATGTTCTTTGGGCAAGGTGGAGTTTGAGGGGCATTTTATTTTTAGATGCCCTACTTCCTATGAGATTAGAGGGAGATACTACTGTCTGTTTCGCGACATGCCCACCACACTACGATTTCTCCTAGCATATGAAGACTCTCGATGTGTCGCACTTATGTTATGAGAGATGTTTCTATTGTGGAGGGGGTACTTCCTTCTTTTCTAGGAGGAGATCACGGCATCACACAGAGCTTGATGATGATGATGCTGATGAGGACGACATACATGCTCACAGAGATCAGAGATAGTGCACCATTTATAGCCATGTTGCTGCCCGAGCAGTCAGACCTCCTACGAGGAAACATCCTAGACAACGTCAGTGGCCACCAGAGCTCCCCCATGCTGCAGTTCGCATCACATCCTTTTATAGCATCAGCACCAACAAGACCTAATGATAGTGTGTTATCCTTTATAATGCTCCTACATATCTCACCACAGTTATTTCAGTTTCATAGTAGATGTTTCTGTCTTTACTGTTTTTGAGACGTTTCATACGCTCCCACTATTACCACATACTTGACATGTACTTTTACTAGTCTTATATGCCTTTTGGTATGGAAAAGACATTAATAAAGCTCTCTCTCTCTCTCTCTCTCTCTCTCTCTCTCTCTCTCTCTCTCTCTCTCTCTCGCGGAAGTCTGAGCGGAAGAGAATGGAAGTCTGAATGGCTCCAGCGATCTGTCCCATTCCACATCGTCCCAGCGATGGCTCTTCCTAGCTGCTCCAGCAATGGCTCCATAGCTGCCTTCTGCTCCAGCGATCCTGCCCCACCAGCGATCCTTGGATCTACTTCCACGCTCTACTACTTACCCCTACACCTGAGCGGACCTTCAACTCTCTCTGAGCGGAAGTCTGAACGGAAGCCAATAATTGCCTTCTGCTCCATCGATCCTACCCCACCAGCGATACTTGGATCTACTTCCACGCTCTACAACTTGCAGTTCTGGCCCTACACCTGAGCGGATTTCTCTGACTGCTGAACGGACCAGCAGCGTTCCAACTTCCAGATGCCTCGCCGTAAAGGGGCTCTTGCCCTTCCTTCCAACGCTGCTTCGTCTTCTTCATCCGCCTCGTCTTCCTCTTCCATTTCAGATCCACCTTCACCTTCACCTTCTATCCCAGTTGCAATCCCTATCTCTCCAACAAATCCTATTCTTGCTAATAGTGAATCCATTATAGCCGATCCTTTGACCCCGAATACCCCTGAAGAGGAATCACTTCTACCTCCAGCATTTATGATCTCCGTCATTCGTGCATATCAGTTACGTTCCTATGAATATCTCAACAACCATCAAGTAAAACTTTCCTCTCTTGAAGCTATGATCCAAGCTGTGCAATCTCATCTTCAGAAACTAGATTCATCTATTGATGATCTCAAAAAAGAAGTTGCAGCTATCAAAATCGAAGCTTCCTCTCACTCGACTACTTCAGCCAAGATCCAACAGCTTGAAAGTCATGTGGAACAACATCATACCGCTGTCCGATCTTGGGCAGATGTGCTTAAAGGTCCTAATATTGTTGTTCCACCACCTCCACCTTCATTTAGCTCAGCTACGTTCACCGAGAGCCGTTTGCGAGCGCAAAAGGCTCTTAATGTCCGAGTCAGAGGTATTACGAACTCCCATGATGCTGTTGGTGAAGCTAAAAAGTTTCTTGAAGAGAGTCTTCAACACCACCACAAAGATATGGATACTGCATGGCGGCCTAAGAAAGATTCAGGTACTCTTGTCATACGTTTTGCATCTGCAACTAGTCGTCATGAAGTGCTAAGGAAGAGATCTACACTGCGGGGTACCACGATATACCTGGATGAAGACCTTACTTACATTCAGGTTCAAGAACGGAAAAAAGCAAAACAGGAGGCTATAACAAATGGAAAGAGGTTGATCTACAGAGACGGTATCATTCGTTTTGTAGATATTAAACCTATTGCTATTAATGAGATATCTAATATTGTTCAGAGTTAGTGAGAGAGTTAGAGCACTGAAGAGATGCCAGTTGAATCTGTAAATGGTCTTCGTACCATATAATCCTGGACATTATCCTCTTCTTAGTTAGTTTGGTTTTTGTTAGGTTGTTTGACGGCATTGCTCCGTCTTGGTTCCACTTTATCTGATGTACTTGTTCGTCTTATACGCCTTTTGGCATGGAAAAGACGTTAATAAAGCTTTCTCTCTCTCTCTCTCTCTCTCTCTCTCTCTCTCTCTCTCTCTCTCTCTCTCTCTCTCTCTCTCTCTCTCTCTCTCCGGACTGAGTATGCCACCATTTTATATACCTTACCTGCTGATACCCCAATTGTTATTTCTCCTCGTCCCTTTGAGTTTCGATCATCACTGCTGACGTGGTTCTCGTAGCCATTAAAAAGTTAAGAACTCGTCGCGCCCGTGACATTGATGACCTGGAATCTGAACTCCTCCTCCATGCTCCGATCTATCACTGAGCAGGCTAGACATAGACGAGAGCGAGTTTATTGCTGCTTTGTAGACTTCAAGAAAGCTTTTGACTCAGTTCCATGGTGGGATCGGTTGCAGTCTAGGTGACGTACTTATTGCTATACTGTTATATGCTGACGATGGGGCTTTAGTCTCACCGACTAGAGACGGACTCCAGAGACACTTGGACAGCCTACATATTTTTTGTACCCGCTGGGGATTGCGGGTGAATATATCGAAGACCAAAGTGATGGTCTTCAATACTTCCAGAGCCTTCATGCATCGTCAGGAGCCCTTGGAGATTGTTTCATCTTACACTTATTTGGGTGTGCTATTCAGTGGTCCGATTTTCACTATGCGGCAGGCAGCCTCAGATCGACTTGGGAAGGGCCATGCTTCCCTCGTCCAGCTTGAGAGATTTTGTTTCAGGAGTTATATTCATGATGCTCCCAGTAAGTGTCGTCTCTTAGACACTATGGTCACTCCTACAACTTTATATGCGACAGAAGTTTGGTGTACAGGTATGACCTCCTCGGATTGGTCTTGTATATCTCGACTCCAGACCTCCATGATCTCTCGGATGATTAGGGCTAAGCCCCCAGTCCCACACCAGATTGTCACTACTGAGTTTGTTGTTCCTCCTATTTTAGTGGATGCCCTTTTTAGGCTCATTATATATATCCAGAGAGTATTGGCTCTCCCTTCTGACAGATATTCCTACCTTGCAGTCACATCCTCCATGCCAAGCTCTCCTGGTACCACCAGGCGTTTGATCTTTTACGACATCTAGGCATCTCTATCATGGATCTCCTCGTGGTACGCATTCATATATCTGAGGCTATTTATTCTGTCGATATATACAGCAGACTTGGAGCTCCCTCCCACCTTCCCGCACTCGTCTAAGCTATTACCAGACACACTTCCTCTCTCTGGATCCTTTTGGTTTGCCATTGTTGCCACTCTATCTCTCATAGCCCCTATCACACGGCATGCGGCCCTGCGTCTCATCAGCTTGCTATTGAGGTCGGTCGTTAACCAGAGATGAAATTCGAGTAAATTGTGGTTTTGATTATTGCTAGTAGCTACTTGGTTAGTCTACTAACCTGTAACTTCTAAGTAAGTACTAAGTAGTTGTATAGATAGTAGCAGCTAGTCAGACGCTAGTACTAAGTAGCCTACTAGTACACGCTACAACGATCTATGCTTTTCAAACTTTGAGATGTAGGTCAATCACGATGAGATTGATGTGGCAAAAGTTCCAGATTTGCCACCGAGGGACCAGGGCGGAGGAGGACGTCTATGAGGAGGCCGCATTGACTGCAGGTTAGAACTTACAAGTTGGTAGTTAGAAGTTAAAACTTAGTATGTGTGGGTCGAAATTTGAATCCCGATTGAAGAATCAAGACTCGAATTTCAAATCCAACTTTCTAAATCATCGGAATCCAACTTTGAACTAGCAACTGCTTACTATTTGATAACTAGTCCCTTGTCATTGTACAATTTAGTTTGACTTTGTCTTTGACGTTGATAACCTTATTGTGTGATTTGCCCAATTGTAATCGTTGACCATTTTTGTGTGTAGGGATAACCACCAGAGCTGTCACGAGGACACCGAGGAGGCCGAGACACGATCGAGCTTCACTCCCGTACTGTTGAAGATGAGGAGCCTTTGGCCTCATCAGCCAAAGAGACCTCTGACTCAGAGGAGTATGTTGATGAGGAGGAGGATAAGGCAGATGATGAGGCGGAGGTGGAGGGCGGTGATGACGACAATCATGTCACAGAGGAGCCTCCAAGCAGAGCTAGGAGGGTCATATGAAGGATGATACATCATAGTTTTTATTCAGTGCTCAATTAGATAGTAGATGTGAGCACTTGCCAGTGTGCAACTATGCATAAGACTTATTGAGCAACACTATGACATGACATGTACATTGTATTTAGTATCATCTACGGTCTTTTGTGATTGCTGATTTATCATTGTCGATGTTACATTTGAGTCTTCATTGATCGAACTAAGTTCTAAGTTCTAACTTCTTTCTAAGTTGATGTGCATTGTAAGTAGTTTATCAGAGCTCACAATCTTCAATCACAAAACATGATGTTAAAGATGACGTTGCTACTATATATGACACTTTCATGCAAAAGAATGCTCAAACCATAACTATCAAAAAGGAAACTAAGTTTTAATAGCCTAATAGCAATTAAGCCAAAGCATTTTTTGAATGAGAAAACTAAAATCCGAACCTGGAACTGATTCCTTAAGTCATCCTTGAATTCACCATCATTTTCTTCCTCAAGTAAGCAAGGATCTTCTTCAGGAGAGAGAGCACGCTTTCTTCCACCAATTTTTGTTTGTCTTCCTTTTGTCTTTCTTTTTAAAACATCCTGATGATAAGAATGAAGTAATGAATAGGTACCTTAGAAACTAACCCAAGCATTCCAAAAAAAGAAACACAAGAAAAAAGATACCTTCTCATTCAAACAAAGACTGGACCTATCATCTTCAATGAGGCTTTGAAGGTGTTCCATAAGTGATATTCTTCTTGATGTTTCATTAAAAGAATTCTTCTCCACTTCCGTGTACGTATGATCATCCACAAGTGATAAGGAATATGTGCTTTCTTCAATGAGTTGTTGGAGACGGTGAGCCATAAACGAATTATGAGCTTCTCCTGGAATTTTTAATGACTCTTCCACATTTGTGGATGCTTTTGAAGGCTTGAACGCAAAGTGAGGCTTATTCTTTCCTCCTTGTGCTGCACGACAAATAGCTTATCAATGAAAGGCTAACTAGGTAGTCAAATACCACTAATAAAACATTACACAACTATGGAAATCGCAAATTATACAACATAGCTTGCTCAAATGTTGATCAACAATTTTTTGTGGAGATATCTTCAACCAAGGAAAAGCAAGCATCGTCTTAGTAGTATGAAACCAAAATGCTTCAAAAACTCCTAGATTGGGAATACTAGGGTGTCACAGTGGCAAATTGTGCAAACCCTTGATGTTTTGTACCATATAGAAAAGCACTTTGCCAAAGATCCAAAATCCAAACAATGCATTCTTGTCCTCACGGTATTTAGGATTAGGTTGCTTCAAAGCCGAATACAACAGAACAACTATAGGACTTTGTAAGTAAAAAACAATGAAAGAGAGAAATTTTGCTAATATAATACATCAATACATAGATTCATTTTTTAAAATGCAACTAGGTGTAATTTAACGGACAATTTATACAATAATTCTACACATGTACTTTATTTTTTACTGATTAACTATTTTTCCTATATAGAATAATGCCTACAAATTGGTTCCAACTTAATACACTTTCTCTCAAACCAAAACACACATGTTTTGATATGACATTATAACATTGTGGGTGTGTGGGTGTGTGTACAAGATTATAAGATCTCTGATCTATATATGGCTTAGAGTACAAGAAACATTTCTCGTTGGACCCCCTTGGAAACAACAAATGATAATTGAGAAACAGGATAAGGAACAAAGGGAAATGCTACCTTGTCACAAAAGTCAAACTAGTGTGAAGAGATCACAATTGTGCAAATGGATACCACAGAGTTGGGGAAACGATTTGCAATAACTATGATGCCTTGAGCACATGCAATCTAAGGGAAGGGGTCCACTAACTTGAGCACTCGCCTGAGATCCACTATAGAGCAACGATGCATTGCCAAGTGCACAAAACATCCATTGCAACCAAGTGATCCATTGGCTTGAGCACCTACGATCCAGCGAGGTTCGCTATAGCCTGGCCTTAGGGTTGCAACCTTGTTAGCATTACTGTAGATTCTCATTCTTTGTTGTGTTCTTTTCTTATCCCTTTATTGATTCCTTATTCAATTGATTAGTTTAGTCAAGTTTAGTTTGTAGTGAGCCTAATCTTAATTGTATATCTTCTTCATTTTTTACTATTTTTTGTTAGTTTATACCAATTTTTATTTTATTTTACTTTGAACCTATTTAACCCCAATTTAGTGTAGTTTACATAGGTTCAACACCTTCTTTGAATATGTTGACCCAATCAAGACAACAAAACTAATCTAGGTTGGTAGATGAAGCATCTACCAACTTCAAGCTTTGCTAGGAAAATCTCGAGGCAAACATTCAAGATGTCATAATGGACAACACAACGACTCCACTCAAAAGCAAGATTCTAACAACTTATAACTCCAAGTTAGATTGCAACAATAGTACATTGTGGTTTTGGAAAGAACGAACCAATTTAAACAAAACTTCAAAGTGATGAAAGGACAATTTGAAGGTGACCCATACGACAATAGAAGTGGACAATCAATCTTTAAGGGAAGAGACTCAAGCATTAAGAGAAGACCATCACGACCAACAAGAAAGGGTGGAATAAACAAAAGGAATAACCAACTCTCATGACAATGTAAGTGTATTCAAATCTTAGCTCAGCTTATTGCAATCTGAAGTTCATAAGAAAGAAGATTCCACACTTTCCAGTATAGTGATTGGGCATTTACTCTGAAATAGGTCTCATCTTTAGCTAAGGAAGAATAAAAGATCATCGAATGGGCTTCAAATTTATTTCCTCAAGGGGGTTCCGGGAGTTTGATAGTTTGTTTGTTGAGGGAAAAGTTGAGCATAGCAAGAAAGGAGACCAAAGAATCATATAGGTTGAGACAGCAAACAACATTGTAAAAGTGGCTTATTGTTAGTCAGCTTGAATTATATCAAAAAACAAAAAGTTGTTTGCCAAAATTGTGATAGATTCTAGAGAAAAAAATCTTCATAGAAATTGACCTTACACACCTTTCGACAACTAGAAGTCAGGAAATAATGTGAAAAGGTAAAAATGAGGGTAAATGAGGCCACTAAGGAGAGGAAAGGATATTTGGAGACTTACAAGATACAAAATAGTGACACATGGTATATGGGGCCGACAAAGGGTCAAAACTACAACTAGTTTTTTTTGAATGCAACAAACCAGCATGGATTAAGATAGCAAGTCTTAGTGAAGAGACTGAAGATTTTAAATGCAACAAATCACCATGGAATAACTGAAGACTTGCATGTTATATTTCTAGCGGCATGAAACCCACCTACAATTGATTATTGGAGGATACCACTCATAGTAGGGAGAAGGAATTGAAGGCTATGGAGGAGTAGCATGCTATAATTGAGACTCACTGGCAAAAAGAATTATTGTACTATAATGAGATTGAAGACCCACAAAATCAATTCATGTGGCTGATGATCAAAATGGACAACAATGACATTTACGTATTGGTTTGTTATTTTGCACCACAAAAATATATTCTCTACAAGACTGTGAACATAGACAATCAAGACCCTTTCAGTGACACATTGCAAATTTAAAAAGTAAAGGTGACATGCTCTTTGATGGTTGACATCAATGGAAGAATCTATGGTGAACAAGCCATCCTCTACGATTTGTCGCAGGAACCCCTTTGGGTGCAGGAGTTTTTTGGCACATGACATGCATGTAAAACAACAATATACATGCACCTATTACATACTTGGAAGAAAATTTCAAGCTTGGGGGTGCACCACAAGCTAGTTATATGTAATGGTGTGCAGAAATGCCCAGCCTAGAAAAAATTTACTTGCAGTTTGGCAAAGGCAGTGGAGTATATATTGACTTCTTCCATCGTGCCTAAATCTAATACAGGTATGAAGGTGGGTACATAAAATCTGAATTTCATCCTCTCACATTGACATTACATGTGGTGAGTTCTTCTCATCTTACATAGGCTGAAACCTCATGCACAAAATTCAGATTTGCACCATATAAGAAAGAAGAATTCTTCAAATATCAAACATTTGGAAAACTACTAACCAAAGTACTGCTGTGTCTCCACAACACATGTAAAATATGGAGCGTGTAGGAAGCCCCACATGCAAAATCCAGGAAAAACCTTGGGTTTCAGCAAACATGACAGTAAAGAATAACAATTTCCCAAGTAATATTCGGCATGCTGTCAAATGCAAGAAAGCTAGAAAGCGGTTAAGATCAAGTGGAAATAGTCATTGGCACTCATGGCTTGTAGAAAGATCACAAAGAAAAAGAGGGCAGTGTATGTAAGAGAATAACAAAAGATGGTGACAAAAGTGTGGCGTAAGAATCACAATGCTTTTGGAAAAGTCAAGATATTGCGATATGCAAACAGACTTCCTCAAGATGGGCAAGGTAGTGTTAGCACCATACATTCAACACCTGTTTAATCAATCCTTGGAGCAAAACTTTTGCAACAAATGGTGACAAGGAGTAACAATTGCTTTCATTCAAAAGAGGAGACAGACAATCCTTCCAATTACCGCACCATAGTGAGCAGTGTTTCACTGAGACACGTTCGATTCATTGAAAGTCCGTTTCGAAAAGTCCATTTCAAACGGGCCACAACACAACTGATATGACCTGATATCAAAAACAATAAGATGGGCTCAGCCAAAGTTGAAATTGGAGGATCGTGTTGATCTCCTTTGTAATCAGGATGAAATTGAAATACGTCATCTCAAGACCTATAAGAGCTTACACATGTTACAAGAGGAACGTCAGCACCTTGAGTGATCCTTTCACACCCTTCTACACTACAGCTCAAGGATATAAGAAAACTCTAGCTCTCACATGCGTAGAAAAGTTTCATGACACATGGCTACATGTGTTAGCAAGTTTGTGCATATTCTTTGGCACACCTCCTCCCACCAATTCCCTAATGGCTTCTACTCCTCCTAGCCCCCCAAATCAAATCTCCACCGTCCACTCCGTTGCACTGACTCTCCCCAATTAAACCGTGAGCCCTCCAGTCCATTACACTAAACGTGCCTGATTGGATCCCAACCCTTTTCCTCTCTTTCCAAAGCATACCCTGAATTAATTTTTTTTTTAAATATCTAGTTTGTTTCACTTGATCAGTGAAGAAGATGCCCAAGCTATTTTTGAAAGTTTTCTGATGTTTTTGGAAGCTTTCACCTACAATCAAAATAAAGCTCCTTTGAAACTTGAACAACTTACAACTTGCCTATAAGTCTCTTTTGTAGGAGATGCGTTCCTTCACTGGGAGGACCTAGAATTTAGGTCCTGTTAGTTGTACAGTGCTCTTTGTTGGAAATTTTATCAGCATTTTATTGTCTATTTTTTTGATGTGATGCATTGCATGTAGTATGTGTTCATGAAAGTCTCGTTCATACATATGAGGACGCTAGTGTGTCACAAGTCACAGGGCCCAAGGACAGTTAGTAGCTGCTTTGAGGACACTGTCAACAACAACACCTGCAGCTGTGGAGCCATCTAGGCTATTGGGAGTGGCAGCAAAGGGTCATTCAGCTGCAAAGACTCAGGTAGCATACCGAGAGGCTCAAACAACCATCTTGAGCAATCACGCCGTGACCCTCCACACTAGGGCATTGTACAGTCAATTCCCTTTTTTATTTCTAAAAACATGTGAACAACTACGTGACTGCATCTAGAGTTTTTTCAGCCCAAAAAATTTCCAGAACAAAACGTTATGATGAGATGGAAGGTGATCCCCACATTCTGAATGAAACAGCCTCAAAACTGTGTCTGGAACGAGCTCATTCTATACATAATATGCCTAAAAATCTACATCTCCCTACAATATAAGATGTCCAGAATCAACATGGATTTAGGGAGTCAATGATACTAGAACATCCTCTTGCTATAACTTGGTTTGCCAGCTCTTGATACCAACAACTTGGGGTTAATTTGAGTGGATGAGCTTAGGATGATTTGCAATAATTTTTGTATCTCGCAATATAAAGCTACAGTGTAATGTTGACAAGGTATCATTGGGAGAAAAATCATAGCTTCAGATATAGAAGAGAATTTTCAAGGTATGACAAGGTGAAAAAAGTCCAACGGTCAATACATATAAGAACAGACTCAAATCAAAGAATAGGAATACAATTCAAATAACACCACCAGTTCTTGTAACAGAAATGGGAAGTACAAAACAGCAGAAACTTTGGGTATCAGCTTTCTGAATTAGAACAAGCATCTTTTGGCTCGATGTTCTGCATAAGCATAAAAGTACCTTTGTGACGCTTCCCTCTACTACTAGTAGAAGGTTCAACAGGCTTCTGTGCATGCAAGATATAACTCTGATCTTGTAGACCAAACTCACTTGACTCGGCTAATCCTTCAGGACTTTGATCCAATAGAGAATCTGAAATTAAAATTTCTGGTATTTCTTCAACCCGTCTGTTTTTTTTCTCTATGTTCCGGAAAACCTGCTCACTTCTTTCAACACTCTGCTCATACATACAAACAGAACATCATTGAAATGCTTGTCCTACTGAAACACCTTTGTAAAATAAATTGCAGGTTTTTTAAATAATAGTAAGAATACAGAAAACATAGCAAATACTGGGTCCTAGCATGTGTTTTCAAAGACAACTGCTTGCTCTAATGCCTTCATGCGCCTTCGAGTCACTACAAATAGAAGCTTGAGGATCTTTTAGCCAATCCAGTCAGAAAGAACTAACCAACAACAATACATACAGTTCATTCGTACATCTACAAACCTGGAGTGGTACCCAAGCAGCTCTCTCTTCTGCCGAGCAGAGAATAGGCAACATCGAATGATTGGGACTCGAAGCTGCTGAAATGGCGGCATCAACAGGAGGCTCGATTAAGTTTCCTTAAATCAAGGTACTGCTCACCAACAATACATTGCGTATGATGCAGGCGCATACTTTATGGAAATCTTTATAGCAACATCCTGAAAAATACTTGCTGATGTAGTTTTGAATGATTTTTGCATGAAAAAATATCCAAGTATGTCAGCATGTGTCCAAACTTATCTTTCATAGCTAGAGAGTTACCCTCACACAGCTACTACACTGTTGCAGTTAAGGTGCTGACCTGAAGGAAAATTATATCAACATATAGATTTCTTAATAGATACTAAACTCAAAGAGCAGAATGTCAATTCCTTGGTTTTTCGAACATCAACGTTATTCCTCTATAAACTATTTTGGGCACTAATGTGAAAAGGCCTACAAAACTACAAAACTCCAACAAAAACCTTTCTGAATGATTCTCAACTAAGCATCGATAGAATTTAAACAGATACAGATGCACGCAGGGATTCACAGGTCTTGGCATACAAAAGTCGGCTCAACTGTTGAGGTGTCCCCCTGCCCAAAAACAGGGTATATCATGCATTTAGCTATTCCAAGTGAAGCCAAAGGTAACCCACAAAAATTGCCCCACATTGCACATCACAAGTGAATCATAGAAAGCATGATACTGAGGATATAAATCTCAGCTCACTATTAATTTGGTGTTGCACAAAACAAATCCGGCAAATCAGGAACACTTTCTTGATCAGTGGACATTGCATTTCAAACTGGTGCATTTCCTAGTTATTCATTGTGCCCAGTTGCTTGAAGAAAATGTAAGAATATAACAGAGACACTAACTAATAAACTTACTGTTTGTGGTCTAGCAATGTACTGGCAGGATTATGTATACAAGAAAGTTTCCAGCAGATAAGGGACTTCCACTGACGAACTAGTGAACACCACAGCAGATCTAGCAGTTTCTAACATAGTTGTGAACCCTATAGATACCCGTTCGATACATATTTAATGTATATGTTCTGTTCCACAAGCAGGGAATGAAAAACATCAAAAAACAGGTAAATTTTTTAGCATAAAAACTAAAAAAATAAGATTCCATATGTACCTGTTTCCGCACACTATGGAACTAGGGTAGTGACATGACTCGAGTATTAGTTATGATATGGACCACTATAAATTTCTGCTTGAAAATCTAAGCTAGGAGTCTTTTGATGTTGATTCCACACTAACAACTAGTTTTGTGTTGATCCCGCAATTGGGAATTTATCTGCTACCATTATTTCTTAACCAAGATCTACGTAGGTATCTAATAAATCCAACACTTTCATATGCCACAATTCCTGGTTGTCTTTGAGACATTCCATTTGACGACAAGGTCATTTATTTTGTTCCTTGTTGCTATGTGTATATTATGGCATCTTTTAGATCACTCCATTATCCTTCCCAACTCTTGCTCCTATGTTGTATGTAGCGATTCTAGGTTTCAACGGTCTTGGAAAATTCTTGGCCTCATTTGCATGTGCCCCATTTGGGATTGATCATCAACACGCAATTCTGTTGACGTGCACAATTATTCATCAAAACTAGTTAGATCTCTTTTGCTCCTACTGGTAGATTGCAAAACTTAGCCTAGTGGCAGATAATGGATGTGACTTTCAATATTTGTCTTGTCTTGTGCATAAAGTTAACAATAATTGTTTTGTAAAGTCAACATTCTACTTCTAGGGTAATATGTTTTCTAAGCTAACTATTTGTTTGCCACTAAAGTTGGTCGATTCCCTGCTTAATGTGTTCAGTTGTTGTCCTCAGTAGTTATCCTTTTCCAGGGCTTACCTGGCTCTATCTTGTCCCACAAGGACTGCAGCTTACAAGAGATCAACCAGTTACTTAGCATTTGGGCACCGCATCACCAATCTAACTTCATTGCATTTTGGAAGACTAAATAGGACTTCATCACCAATCTAATTTCGTTTACTCATTTTACCAAGTAGGTCTTGTCTATCCATGGTACTAGTTAGGACCAGTTTTTGCCCTCTTTCACCTCAGTTAAAATACACTATCAAATCCAGTACTTGATTGCTCGGCTTCCAGTGTCCTAAGGGCATTGGCCTCTTCGTCATGGTAGTCATGAACATAACATTTAGACACAATTTTTCTTTTGCTCGATTCTTTCAAGTTCTAAAAGCTCCCCGCCTCTGCCATTTTGTCACATAGTATGTTTCACCACCGACATCAATATGACTGGCATTGTTGCTGTGCCTCTGAATAAGACAACACACAAATGTTCTGCTGCGGTTTCGCCCAGATTCATGTTTGCAATGAGAAGCTCATGTTTTTCACATAGTTACACATTAGTGTTGCTGTCCAAGATATCAAGAACAAAGGAAGAAGAGTGCAAGTATACTAAATAATCACTGAAATACTTTATAGAATTGACGGTGAATACTTCTTGTTCAAGATAAATACAGTACTGGGCCTACTTTTATGCATCTTACAGGCACCTACCAATTGGGTGTACTATTTCCCTCCAAAAGTAGTGCCTCTCTTATCTTTCAAAATATGCACAAGGGTTTTCCAGAAAGATTCCTATACGGTCTCCAGATGACTACTAACAAGGATTAAAAGCATTTATTTGTTACATTTTGATTATTGACATGCTTGGGCTCTTCATGGGAGAACCCAATTACATTGCTTGTAGAGATTTGTCTATAATTATTGTTGATGGTCTTTAGGAATCTTTGAATGAAATTGCTATTGCTCCTCCCTATCTTGCTTGGTGCCCTATCCCTCTACCTTACTCACTGCCCTATCCATCATTTTTCCTCCTCTACATCAGCCTCCTTGCAACACCATTGCCCTCCTTTCTACCCATCACCCCTCCTACGTTGTTCACTACCCTAGCAGTCACTTTCCTACCTACCTATGATCTATCCATCTCCTTTCCTCTCAATCGCAACCCCCCCTCAAAACCATCCCTCCAATCTCCATGAGCTCTCCAAACTCTGATGGCGTGTAGAAGTAGAATGATCCACCCAACCGTAGCGCCACGCAATTTTAATTTGCATTGTATTCTCTCAAAGTTTAAATAGGCTTACCAAGTTTGTAAACATTATAAAAATTTATTGTAAAGGTTTCAAACCCTTGAGTAGGCCCATAAGTTGTACATGGGACCCTAGGGGGCAATTTTACATGCTACCAACTATATGTTGGAACTACATGAATTTTCTTATGTTGTAGGAGGGCGCATTTTTCCTATATAGGAAACTTGTGGACCAAGGCAAATCATTGCATGAAGAGAGAAAGTGCATACTTAGCATGTGGGACACCTATTTCACCTACTTTTGACACTTGGAAGCCACTTCGAAAGTTTGATCTATTCATTGCATGTCGACAAAATTACAATTGGCTATCAATTTCCGTTTGCATGTGCAAGTACTAGTCCATGCATGTTGCATGCATGCCTCTAGAATTCTTCAGATTGCTTGCATGTTGATTGCATGTCACTTTATTTGCTTGCATGTCGATTGCATGTCACTACAGTTGCTTGCATGTTGATTGCATGTCACTGTATTTGATTGCATGTTGCTGATTTTGATCTATTTTGAGTTGTAGAAGACCATCGAGGATTCCTAGGTTGGTAAACCTCGATTTAACGATCCTTTCTATCTCGATTTTCAATTCTATAACAGTGGTATCAGAGCTATGGCTTCTACTTCTACTTTTCAGGCAAGGACAACGATCCTAGATGGATCCAACTATCCTGTATGGAGATCAAAGACTCGACTGATCCTGCAAGCTAAGAAGTTGTGGCCTTATGTTCATGGGACCATTCCCAAACCGCATGTACCTGATGTAATAAATACAGCAGCTTATGAAGAAGATTTAAAAGATCTTCACGCCTGGTTGCATGCAGATTCGAAAGCTAAAGTAATTATTCCCCAAACCGTTTCAGAAGATATTTTTCTCACTGTTGCCGATTCTGCTACAGCAAAGGAGATGTGGGATGAACTTGCTCGAAGATTTGAGTCCAAATCACAAACTCAAATCTTATATCTGTTTGAGCAACTTACTAGTTTAAAGTGGGATGGAATTTCAGATTGTGATGCTTTTCTTTTCAAGTTACAATCTTTGTTTAGTGCTCTACAAAGTGCAGGTAGAATAACTCCCAGGGAGGAGAAACTTACATACCTGCTGCGAGCACTACCACCCTCCTACATCTACATGTGACCTGTTCTTACAAGTAAATCCTTTGAAGAGGCCATTCAAAGCCTTCGAGAAGAGTATCTCATGCGGCAAGGAAGTTCACCTTCTCGAGGAGCTAAAGCTTTATATGCGAAGAAAGGAAAGGGCAAGGCCAAAGGACGCGAAAACCAGTTTCAAGCTACAAGCATGCGAGACCCAAACTATAAAGATTCCAAAGTGGAATCATCTGAGCCTAAGTCAAAGAAATCTTTTTGCAACTATTGTAAAAAGCCAGGACATACTCTTGATAAATGTTGGGCTAATCCTAGAGTAGCTTGTAGACATTGTGGCAAAACTGGTCATTCATCTTTCAAATGCTATTCTAGGCCTAACAACAGTAAAGCCAATGTTTGTCAAGAGGAACAACTTTCTTCTAACTCAAGCAAAGAGGAAAACACTCTAGCTGCTGCTTTTGTTTGTGTAGAAAATTGTTTTAATTCTAGTGCTAATACTTCCGAAGTTGTGATAGATTCTGGAGCTACTGCTCATATCATCTCTAATAGAGCTATGTTGTCTAGTTATTCTCCTACTTACACTCAGAGATATGTCATTTTAGGAGATGGTAGTCAACATGATGTTTCAGGAATAGGAAGCTTGAGTTTACTCACAATTGAAGGTTCTAAAGTTCTTCGAAATGTATTGCATGTACTAACCATGCAAAAGGACTTATTGTCAGTAGCCCGCATGACAGATGTGGGCATCAAAGTTCTGTTTCTTGACAATGATTGCAGGCTAATGGACACAAAAAGTGGAAAGCAGCTTGCAACAGGCTTACGGAGGGAGAACCTATATCATGCAAAAGTTCTTATTGCATGTGACGAAGTTTCAGCTGTCGAAGACAAGATGCATGCATTATGGCATGCTAGGCTCTATCACATGAGTATGCGTAGCATTTTAAAACAGCAAAGAGAAAGTTGTTTGAAGGGGTTGATTTTGACATCAATATTCCCACTTCATATCATCCATTTGATTCTTTCATGCTGGGCAAGATGACTCGCTCTCCATTCAATAAGGAGGGCCATAGATCTAAAGAACTTCTTGAATTAGTTCACTCAGATGTTTGTGGACCTTTGCATGTTAACTCTATTGGTAGTGCACGTTATTTTGTCACATTCATTGATGATCTTAGTCGATTAGCAATGGTTTATTTTATTGCTAATAAAAGTGACATTCTTTCAAAAATTAAAGAATTTCTCAATTTTTGTGCACTCTAAGACTTCAAAGAGAGTTAGACAACTACGTTCAGATCGTGGTGGTGAATATATTTCTGCAGAATTTCAAGAGTTTTGTACCAGCAATAACATTCTACATCAGTTTGTGGCTGTGTACACCCCTCAGCACAATGGTGTTGCAGAACGGCGGAATCGAACTCTTGTTGAGGCAGCACGCTGCATGATGATTCATGGAAAGTTACCTAATAAATTTTGGGCGGAAGCAGTTAATACTGCCAATTACTTGCAGAATCGTACTTTACAATCTCTAGATAAGGAGAAAACTCCTTATGAATGTTGGATTGGGAAAAAGCCCAAGTTAACACATGTTAGAATTTTTGGATGTCTAGCATATGTATTTGTTCCTAAAGTTAAATGCAATAAGCTAGACAATACTGCTATGCCAGGAATTCTAGTTGGATATGATGCAATCTCAAATTATTATAAGATTTACATTCCAGCTACAAAGAAATTTCATTTTTCTAGAGATGTACGCTTTGATAAATCAAAGTTCATAGATGATCCTATATTCCAGAAAAAGGAAGAAGCAAATGTTCCAGGATATGATGTTTTCAAACTGTTTCATGCTACTCCAGAAGAGCAGCCTATTGTTCCAACTATGCATGAACCTCTTCTTGATGAAGAAGAAGAAGAAGAAATCATTGAACATGCAGGTGAAGAAGAAAAAGAATTCGAAGATGAGAAAGCTGCTACATCACGGCCAAGGAGAGAAAGACGAGAGCCAGTTCACTTCCAAAGAGAATTTGGCTATATTGTGGAAGCTCCATCAACTTATGAAGAAGCAATGCAAAGTAAAGAACGAGATCAATGGCGCAAAGCTATGAATGAAGAGATGGAGTCCATGTATCGACACCAAGTTTGGAAGCTGCAGCCTTTACCACCAGGAAGAAAGGCTATAGATTGCAAATGGCTCTATAAGCTGAAATTTTCACCTGAAGGTGATATTATACGCTTCAAGGCTCGCCTTGTAGCAAAAAGTTATTCTCAAAAGTTTGAAGTTGACTACTTTGATACCTTTTCTCCCGTTGTAAAGCAAGCTAGCATACGTTTGTTAGTTGCTTTGAAACTTATTATGATGAGAAAACAGCATATTTGTATGGCACACTTGATGAAAATATTTTTATGAAGCAACCATCAGACTATGTGAGTAGACATCATCCTAGTTGGGTTTGCTTGCTTTTAAAAAGTATATATGGTTTAAAGCAATCCGCTAGGCAATGGAATAAGAAGATAGATCAAGTCCTAAGAGCATTGGGGTTTATACCATTCATTCCTGATGGTAATGTTTATTTCAAAAGGGTGAATGAGTATTATGTATTGTTGACAGTCTATGTTGATGATTCATTGTTGATAGGAAATTCTATTCCTTTCATCAATCATTGTAAGAAGTTAATTGGCTCTATCTTTGATGTTTCGGACCTTGGAGAGGCAAAATCTTGCCTTGGAATTCAAATTCATCATGACAGGGTAAAAGGCACCATTGCACTTCATCAACAACATTATATTTTGAAGATCCTGAAGGACTACAATATGCTGGAGTGCAAAGGCAAAGACATTCCTATGCTACCTGGAGTCAAATTATCCAAGGAAGATGGAGCGAAGACTGAAGAGGAACATCAAGAAATGTCCAAGATACCTTATCATAATTTGATTGGATCTCTAATGTATCTCACTAATTGGACACGACCTGATATTGCCTATGCAGTTCATACTCTTAGTCAGTTTGCTACTAATCCTGGTGTTATTCATTGGAAGCATGCTAAATATGTTTTACGATATTTGAAAGCTACTTCCGATTAAACAAGATGGTCTATCACTTGCTTCATATAGTGATGCCAGTTGGGCTTCTAATGTGGATGATTATAAAAGCGATACAGGAGGATGTAGTATACTTTCAGGGGCAGCCATCACATGGATATGCAAGAAGCAATCTCTCGTTGCTCAATCCTCTTGCGAAGCGGAATATATCGCAACCTCAAGAGTTTCTAATGAAGTAGTTTGGCTGCGATTCATGCTTGAACATCTACATCAACTTGATGAAGGCCCAAGTTCTTTATTTATTGACAACACTTCTGCTATTGTACTTTCAAAAGACGCCGTATTTCATGGGAGGACCAAACATATTCATATCAAGTATCATCATTTAGTCAAGAAGAATATTATCTCCCCTATCTTCATTGACTCAAGTAACATGGCTGCAGATATTCTTACAAAGCCACTCCATGCAAAATTATTTCATCGTCATAGGAAGAAGCTTGGAGTATGTAAAATTGACCAAACTTAGGAGGGAGCTGTTATGGTTTAAGTTTGATCAATTTCACCATGTATATTAGCGCCACGCAATTTTAATTTGCGTTGTATTCTCTCAAAGTTTAAATAGGCTTACCAAGTTTGTAAACATTATAAAAATTTATTGTAAAGGTTTCAAAACCTTGAGTAGGCCCATAAGTTGTACACGGGACCCTAGGGGACAATTTTACATGCTACCAACTATATGTTGGAACTACATGAATTTTCTTATGTTGTAGGAGGGCGCATTTTTCCTATATAGGAAACTTGTGAACCAAGGCAAATCATTGCATGAAGAGAGAAAGTGCATACTTAGCATGTGGGACACCTATTTCACCTACTTTTGACACTTGGAAGCCATGTACATCACATATCATTTGTTTCCAATCTATAAATGATACCTCCTCCTCCTAGATGGGCGCACTATTGGAGAGAGAGAGAGAGAGAGAGAGAGAGAGAGAGAGAGAGAGAGAGAGAGAGAGAGAGAGAGAGAGAGAGAGAGAGAGAGAGAGAGATTTCCTCTCACATCTGCTCTTGTGATTTGTTTTTTGTGGTAGAATCTCTTGCTAATTAATTCTAGTGTAATGCTATCCTAGATTGGTGTCTTGTTGGATCTGATTTATTGCTTTGTATTCTTGCTAATGTATAGTTCTTCTTGCTGGAAATTCATGGACAGCAAGCATTCGTGATCCAATCGACTCAATTGGAGGAGCAATTTCCAGGATTAATGATGTTAGAATGCTCCTTACAGCATATACTATCATTTAAGTTTGTGTAGCAAGTTTCTGACGGAAGTTTCATGCAAATTTCTGCTCGTATCCTCTTCATCTTGCTCGCTGCCCTCCATAGCCAGCAGATCCGATCACTTCGAAAGTTTGATCTATTCATTGCATGTCGACAAAATTACAATTGGCTATCAATTTCCGTTTGCATGTGCAAGTACTAGTCCATGCATGTTGCATGCATGCCTCTAGAATGCTTCAGATTGCTTGCATGTTTCCACAGTTGCTTGCATGTTGATTGCATGTCACTGTATTTGCTTGCATGTTGATTGCATGTCACTGTATTTGATTGCATGTTGCTGATTTTGATCTATTTTGAGTGTAGAAGACCATCGAGGATTCCTCGGTTGGTAAACCTCGATTTAAAGATCCTTTCTATCTCTATTTTCAATTCTATAACAGTAGGTGCCCTCCTCTTGAGTCTCTGATTACTATTATGGGCCTGGGACACATGGCTGCCATGCAAGGGTGATCAGTCCCCATGGTTCCACGAAATCCACTGAAAAAGTGCGTGACCCTAAGGCACCACCCCAAGCCCCGTCATGGACCTGTGACACTAACCGTCACCCCAGCTAACTGTCGGCTAGCTGCTCGTCCTCCAAAGGTATATCAGCTGCTGATGACTAGGGTCCATACGGTCATAACTCCACCTACTGACATCCTATCAGGCGGGCGGTCACTGCCAGTGACGCACCAAATCCAACGAGTCCCTTGGTGTCCATCCCAGTTATTGGCCCTCGGCCCCTAGTAACTAGTCGTGCCGAGAATACGTTAGAGCACGACTAGCGTCTAACAATGCTTCTCTCCTATGGCAAGTCATCGATCCTTGATGACAAACTCTAGGTAAGACTTCCGCAACACCTAGCGAGTCTCCCTGATAGCATCAAATAAAGGATGCCCTTTCCAAGCCACTAGATACTCCTGAAGCATACTCCTGGAGAAGACAACTCCTCAATCGTCGCTCCCTCTGATCTAGGACTCTCTCTGGCCCATAACCTGTGGTGTCTTTCTTCTCTAGAGATACTAGACCTTCCACTAGGCTATCACCCTCGTGCAAACATTTCTTAAGTTTGCTAACATGAAACATTGGATGTACCTTGCATCCCACAGGTAGTTGTAGCTTATAAGCTACTTGGTTAACCTTCTTAATAATCAACCATGGTCCACAATACCTAGGAGATAACTTGGCGCACTTCCTGTGTGTAACACCTTCGACTTCGAAGGGACTAGTAAATACACCCAATCTCCTTCCTCAAATTATCGATACGTACGGTTCTCATGAGTATAACTCTCTGCCAATGTTTCATGAATCATCGATTCAAACAACGAACCGCAATTCAAATCGGGGAGTTGTTAAAATGTCCGAACAGCCCCGGGGCCCCCTTCTTCGCGTTTCTGGTGTGTTCTCGGGCATTTGTGTGTGTGTGTGTGTGTGTGTGTGTGTGTGTGTGTGTGTGTGTGTGTGTGTGTGTGTGTGTGTGTGACAGAGAGAGAGAGAGAGAGAGATTTGCCATTGTGTGTGTGTGTGTGAGTATGTGTGTGTGTGTGTGAGAGAGAGAAAGAAAGAAAGAAAGCTTTATTAATGTCTTTTCCATGCCAAAAGGCATATAAGACTAATGAAGTACATGTCAAGTATGTGGTAAACCATGGGAGCGTATAAAAACGTCTCCAAACTGTAATAAAGAAAAACATCTAGTGCAAACTAAAATAGACATGTATGCAAGAGTGTGCCCATAATAATCATCTGTATCTATAGTAGGATGTCAAGGCTATGTTGCTACTGCTGTACTGATGCTGTAAAAAGATGTGATGCGAGCCACAAAATGGGGAAGCGCTGGAGCCTGTCGGCGTCGTCTGTGAGCATGAGCACATGCATGTGTAATAGTAGTACGCCTCTGTGTAGGATGCCTAGTAATCCTGGTAGTAACATGATGGTGGGAGGTACATTGTCTCTGATCTCTATGACCATGAGAGCGGCCATCATCCTCGTCGTCGTCATAATCATGATCCTCATCAGCAAGCACTAAATCACGTGATCTCCGCCTAGTAAAGAATGAAGTAATCAATGGCTGTGAGGTAAAATGCTGGGGTGTCTCGTATAAATCTCTCCGTAGTATGGACATCTCGCGTACCATTAGAGCGACACACCGTGGGTCCTCATAAGCTATGAGAGAGCGTAGACTGGTAGGCATCCCTCGGAACAAGCAATAATATCGCCCTCTGATCTCATAATATACAGGGCACCTAAAGATAAAATGCTCCTCAGGCTCCACCTCTCCTAGAGAACATAACTAGCAAATCCGCTCCTCTCTAGGAATACCATGGAACCTCCCAGTCTCAATAGCTAGCTGATGAGAGGACACCCTGAGCTGCCCCAATGTGAATCTGAGGCAATGTGACAATCCCGAGTCCAAGTAGCGTGGCATGACTGGGGTCCCCGATGCATCTAGCTCCAAGAAATGAGTCCGGTACAAAGCTGGCTTAACCCCTAATTGGTTACGTCAAGTCCGCTCTAGATATGTGCGATAGAGGAAGCGTCTGATATCCTGATGTGTGCCTGAGGGGAGCTCTGTGATGGAGATGCCAAATGACGCAAGTAGGAGGTGAGAGGCCTGAGAGAACCATGATAACCTGTAGCCCTGATCGTGAAGACGCTGTGAAGAGGATAGTGCAACCTGTATGTATCGCCTGTCTATCCCTGGTAACGCCTGTATCCTCTGTATCTAGGCGATGAGCTAAAGAACTGCCTTGATCTGTATAGGTGGAACTGCAAACTCGGCCAAGAGAATCTCATGTGGAACAAAAGGCTTTGCTCGAATCAGCCGAGCTAGCATGGTGGTCTGTAATCGTGAGAGACTGGCCCAGAGTGAAGAAGGGAGACCTGTACACCATGTCTCTGCCGCATATAAAGCCGTGGGAGTAACAATGGTATCAAAGAGGCGACACTTACTGTGAGCATCCTGGATGGACTTCCGGAAGCAAAATCGCTCTAGCTGAACAAGGGAAGCATGTCCCTTCCCCAGTCGAGTGGTAGCGGCCTGTCTCATGCTAAAAGTAGGACCTGAGAAAAGGACCCCCAGCAGGTATGTATAGGAAGAGACCACCTCTAGAACCTGCCCACCCAAAGTAAGCTCCTGTCGCTGCATGAATGCTCTCGAAGTGTTGAAGACCATAACCTTGGTCTTCCCAATGTTCACCCCTAGGCCCCATCTGGTACAAAACTCATGCAAGCAATCCAAATGTCGTTGTAGACCCTCTCTGGTCGGTGAGACCAATACCACATCATCGGCATAAAGGAGGATAGCAATCAAGATATCACCAAGCCTGCAGCCAGGACCACCACCCTGTGTAATGACACTCTCCAACTCATCAATATACGAGCCAAAAAAGACTGGCGAGAGGGAACAACCCTACTTCACCCCAATAGTGCTCCGGATGTGATCAGATATGCCACTGCTATGTCGGAAACAGCCCAGGACCCGCTCATAAAGTGCCATCACAGCAAGAACAATGTCGGTGGAGAAGCCTAGGTCTCGAAGTCTCTGGATGAGCAATGAGCGAGGAACAGAATCAAAGGCTTTCCTGAAGTCCACAAAACAACAGTAAACCCTCTCTCTCTTGTGCTTAGCCTCCTCAATCAAGGCACGCAATGTGAAGATGTGATCAACAGTAGAATAATGGGCTCGAAAACCAACCTGACCCATGGCATGTAGTCTCCTAGTCTCCGCCTCTGAGCTCACAACAGACTGTAATATAGTACCATATAGTTTCGCCAGGACATGCCCAATCATTATGGTGCGGTAGTTACTCGGAATCATGGGGTCACCATTCTTATGGATGGGGTGGATAACGTTAGTGCACCAGGAGGATGAGAAACCAGAAACAACTGCGGAGTTAAGAAGGGTGGCAATAGTGAGGGCGAGTAAGTCGAAGGCATGGGAAAGGAGTTCAGATTCAAGGTCTTCGATGTCTCTGGCCCTATGGGACTTCATTTTCTTAATGGCTGCCAGTACCGTGTCAGATGTGAAGAAGGAGAACTCAAATGGCCGTGGAGATATGAAGATAGGTGAGTCGGTAGGGACCGTGTACAGGCTAGTAGCATAATCAATCCAAATGATGAGGTCCTTCAGGAGAGGTGGTGGAGAGCGAGCAATGAACTCACGCCAAAAAGCGCCCGAAGAAGAGCTGATAAGAAGGTCAATGGCGTTTCCCTTCAGAATCATCATGGGAACGCTTCTTACGGCGGAGAGCACGATGGTAGGAGCATCGGGAAGATTGAAGCAGATGTGGGGTGTGGATGCGTGAGTAGGTTACTGACTGATGAAGAGACCGGCACTCGGTATCGTACCAAGGAGGGTGTATCGGTCGAGGTGAGGAGGGTGAGAGAGAGAGAGAGAGGGTGAGGAGGGTGAGTGTGTGTGTGCATTGTAATTTGTGTGTGTGAGTGTGTGAGAGTGTGTGTGTGAGATTGTGTGTGTGTGTGTGTGTGTGTGTCTGAGAGCGTGTGTGTGTGATGTGTGAGATTGTGTGTGAGTGTGAGTGATTGTGTGTGAGATTGTGCGTGTGAGAGTGTGTGTGAGATTGTGTGTGTGTGTGAGTGTGTGTGTGTGTGAGAGTGTGTGTGAGTCTTGAGAGTGTGTGATTGTGTGTGTGAGTGTGTGTGTGTGAGAGAGAGAGAGAGAGTGTGTGTGACTTGAGTGTGTGTGAGTGTGTGAGAAGAGAGAGAGTGTGTGTGTACCTGCCACCACCTAGCGCCATGCTGAGGATGAGAGATCTCTTATGGGACCATGTCACCATTGATGCTTCTTACGGTACCTCCAGCACGAAGAGGTGGACTTGTAGATACTGCCACATCTCCTTCACAGGTGGGCCTTCTCGGATTAGGGTGCATTTATACCATCAGCGTGGATACGATATAGCCCCTTGCACGCAGACATCAGGATCATTGGCAGATACAGGTGATCAAGCTCAAGCGGAGGGGCATGAGGCAGGTTCTTCGATGGTGAGAGGAAAATAGGTTCCACTAAAGCCTGGGCCCTGAAGTTTAAGCTTAGTCCTGACTCCATGGTGAAAAGTCATTTCAAGTTTCAACTTGTGCAATGTGATTCGTGAATGTATGTAATTTTTCTACTAATTTTGAATGTTGCTGAAATTTGAGAATTGAAAGATGTCAAATCAAAATTCAAATGTCCAAAATTGTATTGTATGCAGTTCCGAGTCTCGACGTTACAATTTGATTTCGCCAAATGATCACTGAACACTGAATTCTTCAATCTTGACATGTCACAACTTAGTAACTTACACATTTGTCATGGACACAAGGTGATGGAGAGCCTTCCATGTCACGGGTTGTACCTTTTGCAGTTCGCACACCCATCTCTTCTCAGGGAGAGGCCGAGGGCGTAGGTGCCACTGTAGGTCCACCTGCTGACATCGGTGGATCTTCGGAGTCACGCAGAGCCCCTGTGTCATACGAGGACTCGGACCGTCTTGGTAGGTCCAGACAGCTTGGGGGAAAAGATTATTATGTGGGTCGCTATGAGCCCAGGAATAAGGACCAAGCTCGAGTTGCAGTTCAGAGGTGTTTCTACCTATGCGACCTCCCCTTTCACTTGGCCAGGTACATACTGCATTCTTGACTCCTGAATCTTTCTTAATTTTTGATCATTTTTTTTAATTTGTACCATCATCTATGTACATTGTAGTGTCATGACTCATGAGTCATGTATCATATATGGCATATGCAACCGTCGGCTATGTCTCCACTCAGCTCTCTAAATTTTCGTTCATCATCCTTAGAAGTTAGATGTCTCAAAATTTGAAATATATGAGTCAGAGTCATGACACATTGACAAGTCACAACTTACAAATTACAAGTCACACAATTGACTCTCGACTCAATGGATTATGCAATTGGTTTGTAATTACCTAATACCGTTTGATGCTTTGGACTCTCTACAACACCCCTGCATGGAGGGACATGATGAGAGCCGTATCCAGCATTGGTTCTGAGTGGGAGGGGCCGAGCATGGAGCAGCTCAGGACGAGAGAGCTTGTTGCAGAGCGAGACACTGTCGAGAGGGACTTGGACCCTATCAAGAGATCATGGGTCCAATATGTACAGTATACTTATAAGTTATTACTTATGCTTCGTGAATTGTGATCTAACTGAGTACTAGAGTAGTAATTGTTTTAAGTTCTAAGTTTCAGCTAGTAGTTGTTTGTCATGACTCATTGTGTTCACTTTCAAACGGAAATCTACTATGTAGGTTTGGATGCAGCATCATTTCAGATGGCTGGAGTGATACAAGGAAGCGCCACATCTTGAATATATTGGTGTCTTCCTATATGGGCACTATGTTTTTGAGAGCCATTGATGCCTCTGATGATCCCCATGTAATTAACAAAACTAAAATTAAATCCTTCTCAAGATGTGGCGACCAGATCCAATAAACCGGGGCTTTCTCCCGTAAGTTTTAAAATTTGGGCTTTGACCTTGTAGCACCTGCTGTAGATGCAAATGTGACTACCAATATTCATGCCCTGATAACAAGTTACTGTGAAAACAACTCATATACATCACAGATGATAAGGAATAGAGATAGAAGAGCAAACATACTAAATATTCACTCAAGTACAGTTTAGAACCCAAGGAAACAATGGCCTCTCCATAAGTATCTAAATTAATTGTTATGCTAAGTTGTCTCCTGCCTGAGCTACTAGCTATAAGCTATTTTTGAGTAAGGAAATGTTCATCCATCTCAAAATGATGGCATCAACACCTATTTATGCTTGCTAAAGGACCCATGCATTACGACAAGGTCAACCGCCAACTAGGAAGACCCAACAATACCAAGATACCCAAATGCCATCAAATAGGGGCTTGAGCCCCAAGTATGAAGTGTAATGTCAAATAACACGCAATAACCACAAGTTCGAGGTAGTGATACTAGATAGACTTTAGTTTTATCTTTATATTGATAGTTAGCATGGTTTAAATGATGAGTGCAATGTCCACATTATCTTTCATACATCTGTAAAACAACCAACGTACAAAGTTTCTATCACTTCTCCAAAGGTGAAGGGCAGACACGGTCATCATGAATACTAGCACTGAATGAGCAAAGCCAATCAAATGACGTCTTTACATCCTCACCAAAAAAATAAGGAAAATATAAATTATCATTACTTCAACTTGTTCAAAACCTAACTTCAAAATTCATTTTATAATGCAAAATAGAAGGTGAGAATGCATGGTCTAGGAATTGTGACAATCCAAAGCTTACACAAAAAGCCAAGGCTCCCAATCAACACCACTTAGCAAAAGTTCTATTCAGGAGCTGAAACCACCCTTGGGGTGTTCCACTTACAAGTTCATCTCACATGGACAAAAAGTACTAGTGTGAAGTTCCTAAAACTGGTTTGTCAATCATAGACAAGTATGATCACACATTTTAAATCTTTCGATAACCTCTAGGGAATGTATTTGTCTTCTCACAAAGAAAAAGCCTTATGCAACAAATCAATAAGCTTTTGTTATTTTATGATTCTATCACCTACAGACCATGCTTTGATTTGGCATCCTATGATACACTTTGTAATAAGTAAGATACCAACATAAAAGCCCATGAAAGACCACGTACCAAATTCATGGTCAAAATGACGACCAGCTTTATTCTCGGCTTCATTTTGGACCTGTAAAATTACAGTTATGAGTTCACAAAAGTTTCTCTTTTATAGCTTCCCTTGACTACTAAGTGTTTTATTAGCAATGCAGGATCATATCAAAACATGTCTCAAGTTACAAGTTTATATCATACATTTTGTGAAGAGTTTAAAAAGAACCAATGCCTATTGTTTTCACAAAATTAAAGTCTCATGACTATTGTGAGAACACGTGAAAAAACTATTATCACTAAGTTGCACTACAAAGTGTTCCTTAGGTCCAAAGCCTCATAATGTCATGCTTTGTACTTGAATGTTCAAGACATATCTTACCTGCTCCTTTTCCAAAAGTAAAGGGAAAATAGTTCCATATAGATCCATCATCATGGGTTTTAGGCCTCAACCATTAATTATGATTTAATACCATGACCTCATAATCATAATTAACTCATGAGTCAAGCTAGGTCTTCTTACCTCCTTACGAGACACACATCTGAGGGCAATCCAACATGGGCATGACAATGTTACTCGAGCAACGTTTATTGAAATGTAAATTGTTGGGAGAGGACAGTGTTATGTTGGATCTTACCAAGATGAAGGAATTGCAGCCCAACTCAAAAAAGTTGGAAAGAACATGAAGAAAGAGGATGTGGCGAGCCCAATACTCTACGGGTTGCCCAAATCTTTCCATAACCTCTCTTCCTTGTGAAGTCACTTTTGGATGGCAAGGTAAAAGCACAAGGAACAAGGGGCAAGGACAAATTGTATAGGTTGGAGTTCACGAAGGACAACACATTTGTGATAGACAAAGGATGTAGGAAATCAAAGTGCCAAGATCCTTCTAACATTCAATCTCCATATACAAAGGATGTAGGAAATCAAAGTGCCAAGATCCTTCTAACATTCAATCTCCATATACAAGAAGAAGAAGAAGAAGAAGAAGAGGGGGAAGAAGAAGAAGAAGAAGAAGAAGAAGAAGAGGAGGGAGAGGGTTAGGCGCCCTCAAGGAGAGAGAAAGTAGTAGCAATGCTTGAAAGGGAATGAATTACAAATGAACAATGAGTACATATAAATAGGCCTTCCAAGGGCCTAGACTCTTCCAAACCCTAAGTTCTAAAACCTACTAATTATAGGGCACCCCCAAAAGTCAAGATAGGGCCCCTTAACATAATTAGACTTTACTTGGACCCACGAGTTCTTACTAGACCAAAATTGGGTCCAACGCTAAAACTAACTTAACATGGTCTAAATAATAAACCTAACCCATGGTTACACAAGTCTCGACCTTTTGGGTTAAAGTAACCTATGAGAAACTAACATTATCATTTATTATTTCTAACACCCTCCTTAAATGATAATGTAAAAAACATAACATGACATGAAGTAGAATGGAAAAAATTGTAACAAAATGCAAAATGTTGCTTGCTGCCCAAAACTTCATGTAGCCAAAACAAAACTCCAACTCGAAGTAGTCGAAGTAGCCGAAATCTCAGCCCCAATCAAGCCCCATGTAGAAGAGATGTAGAATACGAAGTGCGGTAGCATCAAGTCGAAAAGTGAAGACAAGCATGTTCCATCCAAAGTAGGTAACCAAAAAACCAACCACAAGCCAAAATATGGATTTGCAATCCATCAATAGTTCCCACATGATTCCATAAGTCTTTTTACCACAAGAAACATAAAGAAGAGTATGATACTCTTTTACCATCACATCCTCCCGAATCTTACTATCAATGATCTGCTCACCAACACTAGGAAAGGCAACACCGTCATCATAAGAAGTAAGCATCAAAACAGGAAAATCAACATAAGGTACTGATTTTGGTGAGGCATGTGTGTTTCCTCCAAGGTAAAAAGATGCTTTGCTATCCCGCAAAGACTCGGACAGCCAACAAGAGGCTATAGCAGGCTGTCCAACAACCACAAAATCACCAACACTGCTGTCCAAAGAACAAGTACGAATTGCTCCCAAATCTCTTGCCATAAGAACCAGCCAAGAAAACTTTTTCAAACCCTAAATGTAACAAGCAAAAAGAAGCAGTTATGATCAAAATCTCAGGGTTGAATCAATGAAGCATAAAAGACAGCAATAGACTAAAGCCCTACAAGCAATAGACAAGACAATAGGTTCTCCCACGAAGAGCCCAAGCAACACCAATTAATAATTTGAAAAATGAGTGTACAAATGCCCCTATAAATACCCTACCAATGAACCCTAAAATAGGAATTCAAAAGTAAAGGGAGGCAAAACGTGGAGGGAAAATAGTGCGCCCTCCTACGGGCCCCCACTCCACATTTAACCATATAATAAGGGCCCAAGGCCAGTCAATGTCATAAAAAAGGACCCAGTGCGGGTCATAAGCATATAAAAAGGCTCTGGGGCCTGTACATGACTAATATAAAATGCGTAACCAGAAATATACATAACCAAGAGTAAATGTAAAGAGGCCTGCAGAATATATGCAGAGTAGCCCAGTAGGCCTGTATACTGTAGTCCGTAACTCTCCCTGGCTATAAAGAAAATTGCCCCCAATGTAGGCAAAATAAGATAAGAACCAGTGCCAGAGAAAAATATTGCATCAAGATATCCCATCTGAGAAAGGAACATCAAGAGAAGCCGGAGCATCCCGAGAAGCAATGGTAGTTGCAAGTGATCGAGCCTGATCAGCCAGGATAGGAGGGGTATGATAAAAAACATCAATGGGCTCCCAAGTAGCCTCCTCAATAGGACGACCATCCCACTGGACCAAAAACTGAACCTGCCGATGGCGACGACTATGCAATAAGCGCACCTGTAAAATAGCAGCTGGCAGGAATGGAAAAAGCTCTGGATCTGTAGGAAATGAGGAATCTCGAGGAGCATCATCCTCAATAGCAGCACGTAATAAACTGACATGAAAGATATCACAAGCTCGAGTAACAGCAGGTAACTCAAGACGATATGTAACTGGACTGAGGCGCTCAAGAATATGAAAAGGCCCATAATAGCGCGGCGCAAGCTTCTCAGTAGAAGCAAGACCCTGTACAAAACGATGGCGAGCAAAGCGTAACCGGAGAAAAACAGTATCTCCCTCTGCAAACTCAACATGGCGCCGATGACGATCAACAATGGTCCTGTACCGCTGCTGAATATGCTGTAAATGAGTAGCAGCTCTAGTAATAATCTCCCGAGCACTCGAAAGATAAGATGAAATAGTAACAGGTGCATCATCTGGAGGAGCAGGTATACCGGGTAGAACCCAATCACGACCAGAAGGAGAAACATAATGTCGTAAATAATCCTCCAATACCCGGTTAATAACCTCAGACTGACCATCCGCAGAAGAATGATAAACAGTGCCCATAAGTATCCTAACATCCAAGATACGCATAAGCTCTGTCCAAAAACCTAATGTAAACTTGGTATCCCGATCAGTAAGTATAGATCGTGGGAGACCATGTAAGCGGAAAATCTCAGAAATAAATATACGACCACACTGCTCTTCTGTATAGTACGTCTGACTGGTATGAAATGAGCTTGTTTAGAAAACCTATCAACTACCACCAAACAAGAATCATGACCACGCTGAGTACGGGGAAGACCTAAAATGAAGTCCATAGATATATCAGTCCACTGGCGGGAAGGAATAGGCCAACTTTGAAGGAGACCGCCAGGTTTTTCACGGGAATACTTGTTACGAAGGCAAAAATCACAAGTATGAATAAGGTGGGAAAGCTCACGCTTCATGGAAGGCCAATAAAAATGTTCTTTCAAACGGAACAAGGACTTCTGAAAACCAAAATGGCCACCAACAGGAGAGGAATGGGCATCAAGAAGGAGCTATGGACGTATGTCGAGAGTGCTGGGAATACATAACGAACCATAGTGAAACAAACGATGATTAACAATGGAATAAACCTGGTGAGGGTGAGAGGAAGGACGAGAGGCAGACGACATAACATCATGAAAGTCTGGACATGTGGCATAAGCCTAAGGAGGATCATCATACCAAGAGTGGGGAGACGTAACAAGACTCTAAGTAAGAGCAGGTAAACGAGACAAAGCATCAGCAGCAACGTTACTTTTACCAGGCTTATAATGAATATCAAAATGAAAGGACTGTAAAAACTGAAGCCAACGGTACTGACGATCACTAAGATCCTTTTGTGTATACAAATAACGAAGTGACTGGTGATCAGTAAAAACATCAAACGGAACACGATACAGATAATGACGCCACTTCTTTAAAGCAAAAATGATAGCAAGCAACTCTTTTTCATGAGTGGAATAGCGTTGCTCATACGAACGAAGACGACGGGATTCATATGCAATAACACACTGACGCTGACGTAACAAAGCACCTAATCCTGTGGAACTAGCATCAGTCTCAACAGCAAAACGCTGGGAAAATTCTGGAAGACATAAAACAGGGGCAGTGGTAAGCTTAACCTTCAAAGTATCAAAAGCTGACTGACATGCGGGAGTCCAAGCAAACGAAGTCTCCTTTTTCAACAGAGCATGCAAAGGAGATGCAAGAGTGGCAAAATGAGCAACTGGTTTACGAAGATGGATAGCAAGACCAAGAAACATACGAACATCATGAACATCAGCAGGCACAAGCCATGAAAGAATAGAACGGACCTTACGAGGGTCGAGACGAACAGTACCATTAGTAACAAAGAATCCCAAAAACTCAATTTGTACAACAGCAAAAGAACATTTAGAACGTTTAGCATACAGATGATGAGTAACTAACAAAACAAAAACAGAACGAACGTGCTGAACATGAAGAGAGCGAGTGGTGCTATAAATGAGGATATCGTCAAAATAAACAATGACACACTTTCCAAGCAGAGGACGAACAATGTTATTCATGACATTCTGAAAAGTGGGCGGGCCATTGGTAACACCAAAAGGAAGGACACGAAACTCATACAGACCAAAGTGGGTACGGAAAGTTGTCTTGTGCTCATCAGGAGGATGCATACGAATCTTGTGATAACCGGAACGGAGGTCAAGTTTAGAAAAGATCTTGGCTTGGTCTAACTGGTCAAACAAGTCATCCATATGAGGAATAGGGTACTGATTACGGATAGTAAGTTTATTTAAAGCACGATAATCAATACATAGACGTTTAGTACCATCCTTCTTATCAACAAGTAAAACAGGAGCACCAAAAGGACTGTGGCTAGGAACAATAAGGCCTTGACGTAATAAATCAGACACCTGACGCTGGACTTCCTCGCACTCAACAATAGACATACGAAAAGGAGGACGAGAAGGAGGTGATGCAGAGGAAAAAAGGTCTATATGGTGGTTGACATCTCGTAAAGGTGGTAACTGAGTCGGCTCTCTAAAAACATTCTCAAATTCACGCAACAGTTTAGAAAATACCTGTGGCAAAGGTGGTGCATCCGCATAGGCTGAACTGGCTGAACAGAAAGAATAGCCGCACAGTGGGCCTTCGGGAGGCTCTGTATGAACTGCTTCCCGGAAATAAGCTGATAGTCCTGCCGAGAATCAATACCAGAAAATATATGCTGAGTACCATCATGAGAGAATGTCAATGTCTACTGCTGGAGGTCTACTGTAACCGCACCAAGGGATGCAAACCAATCAGCACCGAGGATAAGATCGTACCGTGTAAGTGGAATAATATGAAAATCTGCCTGACCAAGGAAGTCAAGGAAAAACCAGCAAAGATACCTCTCGATAGAGCTCCAAGCGTGTGCGAAGAGCTGGCTGAAAAATGTGACCACAAGGAGAATGAAAGTGGGCGCTGGACAGCCTCCAATCAATGCTGAAAATATGGCTGGAAATCTGTGGAAAACATGATGAAAGAGGGCAAGACAGCCTCCAATCAAAACTGAAATATGGCTGAAACTCTGCTGGAACAATGGCTGAAAAATGTGATGAAGTAGGGCGCTGGACAGCCTCCAATCAATGCTGAAAAGATGGTTGGGAATCCTCTCCCTGAATCAAATGGAGGATTCAAAAAAAAAAAGAGGGAAAAGGATTTGGAACTCGGGCGCCGAAAATAATCTTCCCAAAAAAAATAAATAAATAAATAAAAAATTGGCCGCCAAATTTAGCGGAAGTACTTCCGCTAACTATCTGCTAAAGCTCCGCCAAGGAAAATGCTCTGATGGGAGTTGTTCCTCCTCCAAAATGTGCTGAATGTTGCTGAAGCAAAGAGACGAAAGCCCTCAGCAAAGAGAGGCAAATCAGCAAGGAAAATGGGCACCCAATCAGAAAATCAGATCTGAAATTCAGCAATCAGGAAAGTGCTCTGATACCAAGTAATCTGAAAAATGAGTGTACAAATGCCCCTATAAATACCCTACCAATGAACCCTAAAATAGGAATTCAAAAGTAAAGGGAGGCAAAATGTGGAGGGAAAATAGTGCGCCCTCCTACGGGCCCCCACTCCACATATAACCATATAATAAGGGCCCAAGGCCAGTCAATGTCATAAAAAAGGACCCAGTGCGGGTCATAAGCATATAGAAAGGCTCTGGGGCCTGTACATGACTAATATAAAATGTGTAACCAGAAATATACATAACCAAGAGTAAATGTAAAGAGGCCTGCGGAATATATGTAGAGTAGCCCAGTAGGCCTGTATCCTGTAGTCCGTAACTGAAGCGGATCTTCACTTTGTAAAATCAGCAAGGGTGCTGATTTTTCAGCCAAATCAGAAGATAAAAATTGCTTGTAGATGGGCGCCCTCCTGCAAAGGAGCAAATTTGAAAAATAGGGCAGCAACGGACCAACGGAAGTAGGATAAACCTAAACGGATGTGGGCGACCTAAAAGCAGCCCCGAAGAAGATAATTAATGGCACCTTCCTGCAACCTGAAAAATCAGCAAACAACCAACTGATTTTTGGGCGCCCAAAATCCTATTCTCTCCTTTGATGTGTGGCGCCCTCCTGCAAAACAGAAAAGAGTCAAAACTGAACGGATCTTCACTCCAAAAAAATCAGCAAAGGTGCTGAATTTTTGTGATCCCTAAGTGAAGACGATCTCTTTTGGTAGGGCGCCCTAAATCAAGCATAGAAGATCCATGGCTTTGATACCATGTAGAAAATCAAAGTGCCAAGATCCTTCTAACATTCAATCTCCATATACAAGAAGAAGAAGAAGAGGGAGAGGGTTAGGCGCCCTCAAGGAGAGAGAAAGTAGTAGCAATGCTTGAAAGGGAATGAATTACAAATGAACAATGATTACATATAAATAGGCCTTCCAAGGCCTAGACTCTTCCAAACTTTAAGTTCTAGAACCTTCCAAACCCGCTACTAATCATAGGGCACTCCCAACAATCAAGACAGGGTCCCTTAACATAATTAGACTTTACTTGGACCCATGAGTTACTACTAGACCAAAATTGGGTCCAACTTAGCTAAAACTAACTTAACATGGTCTAAATAATAAACCCAACCCATGGTTACACCAGTCTCGACCTTTTGGGTCAAAGTAACCTATGGGAAACTAACATTATCATTTATTATTTCTAACAAAGGAGAGCACGCTCATAACAACACAAGGGGAAAGCTGCAGATTTTAAGGCTATTGTCATTCCTCATTCATTGAAGAAATAGATTGCTCAGTAGGAAATAAAATTGAAGGACTACTTTCAACTAATTTTTCTTTGCCTTCACATCAAGAAACTAATCTTTCAGAAATACTACGTTTATGCTGAGCAAGAAAGAACCATTTGTAGAGTTAAACAACTTATAACCCTTATGGTAACTTGAATAACCAACAAAAATAATTTTCATACTGGTGGGATCCAACTTCTTTTTAAGTTCTTTGGGATGATGTACAAAGGCAACACATCCAAAACTTTCAGATGCTTTGAGGATGGCTGCCTCGGCACAAAAAGAATGAAGCAAACTTGCATATGACAGCATAGATCTTGCACACTCCACTAGTGTCCTATTTTTTTCTTTTTGAACACCATTCTGCTGTGGAGAGTAGCTCAGAGTGAATTGTTGCATAATGTTAGTCAAAAATAAAGGTGATGAAACTTGCTCTTTCATCTATCGAGGCCGAGTACAATAGCTCAACTTGCAATCAAGGAAGCCGTTTGGCTCAAAAGGTTGTTGGAGGAATGTGAAGAAAAGCAAGTTTATGCAACTTTATTTTGTAATGATCAAAGTTGCATTAAAATTGCTAAGAATCTTATTTTTCATGCTAGAACTAAGCACATTGAAGTTCAATATCATTTTGTAGATGAAAAAGCCCTAAAATTTTCATGTTGTTCTACTATTGATCAAGTAGCTAACATATTCACCAAGGGTCTTCCAAAAGATAAGTTTTGGAAGTTCAAACACTTCATGGGAAACAAAAAGAACAAATGTCAATAAGGGGGACTGATAGAATTCAGGACGAGTTGACATAGTACATGGCAAAGTGTGAGGTTAAACTCTTACTTATGCCTATTTTGTCATTTGGAGGCCTCTTTAGAATATGCATCATACACCATGTTACATAGCACAAAAACGCAACTTACTGTCCGCGGACGATGGAGTTTTCCGAGGAAAAGGTTTTCATGTCCAACTTGAGTTTGAGGAGCTATTTGTTGGGACCCCCCCAACAAGATTTTGACCTACTTTGGATATGTTTCCAACAGCTTTTAGGCCATTTTCAGGCAAAACCAGCCTCTAGTAGCCCATCTAGATCATTCTTTTTAGTTTTTTCTTTTAAGAAACGTTTCCCTTAATGTGTTGTGGGAAACGATTGCTTCCTTGATGGGAAACAAGTCCGTGGTCATTTCCTAGGATCTTTTCCCAAGTTTGGGGAAATGAGGCACGTAGTTCTCACCCAAAAAGGGCCAAAAAAAGGTGATTCCGCAATAATATGGCGTTAAGGCCCATTATGGCTCTATCATGATCTCGGCACGGCCGGTTACCAAAGGGCCTGAGGCCTAGTGCTGGCAAGGGTCGGTGACCGACGAGGACATCTGTCCCAAGTTGGGACCAGTGCGTCACGAGCAATGATCCGGTGTGGCCACCTGACAAGCTATCAGAGATGTGGTGTGTCTTGACCGTCGGGACCCTAGCCGTCAATGAGGGATGCTAGCCGGCAAGTAGTCGGGGTGACCAAGAGGGTCACAGGTCTTTGGCGGGGCTCGGGGGTGGTACCCTGTGAGTCACTCAGTATTCACAGGTCACAGGGGCCATGCATGCCAAGTGGACTGATCACCCACAGGTGGATGACATGTGCCAATTGACGGGAATAGCAGGTAGAAGGACTCAAGGAGGGGGTGCCTATGGTTAGGAGGTTCATTCTACACACTGGCCTTCTAGGATTCACGAGCTTGGAGAGACTTGCTTGTGACAATTGGTATCAGAGCCTTCGTTCTAGAGAGAGAAAGTGGAGAAAACATCAATTCTCTTAGTTTTTTTGGGGGATTGCAAAAGGAGAAGTGGGGGAATTGATGCCCTGCAATGGATCGCTGGTGAATAGGGAGCTTTTGCCTCGATTTGAGCCTAAAAAACAGGGATTTACAGATCTGAAAAAAAATTGAACATGAAAAAATGAATTTTGTAGAAAACTGAAAAATGGCCATAACTTTCTCTACGCTTATCGGATTGCTATGAGATTTCGGCAGGTGCTTGGGGGTGCTGGATCACTGCTAGGGAGGCTCAAAATCTGAGAAAAGATTCCGAAATCGCTGATTTTGCTTTAGAAAAACAGATTTTGGACGTTTTTTAGAGGTTTTGGAGTTGAAAAGTCATAACTTCTCCACCGTATGTCCATTTGACCTGAGATTTGGCGCGGAGAATCCTTACAAGAGGGCGACCTACTACAGTAGTACCTTCAGCCTGTTTGCAGACCTGAGCGTCCATAACTTCGCTTTGATTTGGTGCTGTTTTTTCACCTATTTTCTCAAAAAATCGACAAAACTTCAAATTTTTCCGGCAACCTCTTCATCAGTCATCCATACTACGTCTTTGAGAACCAGGGAGTGATCTATCTTTGCTGATCTATTTTGCTTTCCATTTTCCCTTTTCATAAAAAAAAATCGTTTTTTTTTTGTTTTTTTTTGGTGTACATTCAGAAAGAGAGTGTTTTTTTTGTGCCCTTTTTATTCATTATGAAAGATGATAGAGTTGATATTCCGCTTAGCCCTCCTGTTGCCCTCCAATCACCACCACTCAGCCCTGTGCTTAGAGTTATGTACTCAATACATAGCCCCTAACTAGTGTACCCTTAGGTACTGTTAGAGTTAATGTTTACTTTAGTACCCCTAATGTTATCATTTAGGAATAATTATTGATAGTTTGGCCATGCCTGCGTGCTATTATAGGGGCCATTACTATTTATAGTAAGTCGTATTTTAGGATCATTACTATTTATAGTAAATTCGTGTTTTAGTCATGCATGTAGGTGGGCGCACTACTACTAGAATAGGATTTGCTTTTATCACTTAGAAACTCATCTTGGGTGTTTACCCAATATAGGTAGTAATTATAGCAATTAGCTTTTTGTTTTTTGCTATTTGCTTTTTGCTTTTGACCTTACACATAGTTTAGAGAAAGTATATATGTAAGCTGGCGCCCTACTTCATTAGTAATGGGACATAGTTGGAGTACATCTCTTCATCATTGTTGTTCTTTCTCATGTGTATGACTATTGTCTAACAACAATAGGAATCTTGTCTTGGGTTACTTGTATGATCAAGTCGGTTTTCTAACATGGTATCAGAGCGTGGTTCAAGATTCGAGAGAACAAGGAGGTACTTCAATGAACGGAATCAATTCACAAGGGATTGATTTGGCCATCATCTTCAAGGAGAAAAACAGGTGTAGATGGTGTCCCTAGCCAGCTTTCAAAGTATGATCTTCAACTACAACGGTGGCAGCTTTGTGGGAGAAGATCTGGTGTACAAGGAAAAGAGCTGAGCTGCAAGAGGAGATAATGAATCTTCCTCAGATCTCAGGTTGCTATAGGACAACAAAGCGTGGAGAAGATCTACACTACCTGATCGCTGGTTGAGGCTATATACTAAGCTGGAATCAAGCCTACAGATTGTTGGAAATCTGTTTGCTGAAATCAGAACTGATCAGATTGTTGGAATCTGTCTACTGCCTGTTGGATCGCTGCCAGAACTGCAGATTGATCGATGAAGCTGGATTACAAACTTCTGTCCTTGGCTGGATCGCTGAGATCGCTAGACCTGTTCGATGCAGATCTGATTTTGGATCGTTGAAGGACAGACTTGGAACCTGTTTGCTAATATAGGGTGGAATCAGAGAGCAGGTCGCTGGAATCTGATCGCTGCATGCAGGGTATCTTATCACTGTCTACCAGATCTGTTTGTTGATGGTACAGACCTTATCGTTGCTGACTGATTGCTGGTTGGATTGCTACAATTGCATCAGACCAATCTAGTGCCTTCGGACCGCTGCCTGCAGAACTGTTTCCTGGGTGACAAATAGCTGAGAAGCAGATTTGAGAGTTAGCTGGTGCTATCCACAAACCTGAAACTGATCGCTGGTGATAGTTTTGTGAGAACAGGCAGATTGCTGGATTGCTGAAAATCAGAGCTGCTACTCCAATTGATCGCTGAAAGAGATACCCACAGAGAGTCTGGAATCAATTCGTTAAAAACTGGTTGCTGAAGGACAGGGAGAGCAAATACAATTATGAAGGAATAGTGCTTGCTGGAATTTGTTAAAAAAGATTTAGCAGAAGGAAGTGTCAAAGTTTTGAAGTGTGCCTAGTGTTTGATGAGTTATCTTCTATGAAGAAGAAGGATTGTCAAACATATCAGCACAGGGAAAGGAAGGATCGTAGAAGACTCAAGAATCTAAGAAGGACCGTGGTGGAGAGTTCAAAAGCCAAAGTAAACCTAGTTTGGGTTGCATAGCAATGTGTATGATTGTTGGCTAAGGTTATCAACTTTAAGAAATCCTAACTGTCAAAGGGAACCTGGTTTGGTTTGCATGCAAGTGTGCATGTTATTGGCTGCGGTTTCTTAGGAACATAATCTTACAAGGGTAAGAAGATGGTTTGATAAAGGTTCGATACTCTTCAAGGTGGATTATTGATCGGAATTCTTGAATCTGATTGAGGAGCAAACATTGCTTGGAACAAGTGCAGATTGAACATACATGCAGGTGTCGCATGATAATTTTGATTGCATACAAGTGTTTGGCTTCATAGAATCACAGTGTCTTATCATGGTGGCAAATGATAAGTTAATTGTTACAAGTGGCGGTTGTGACAAGCTGTGTGGGAAATTTGGTCAAGGAAGTAAGGTGTTATTCCAAGAGGGAATTGGTTCATCAACAGGTATTCTTATACATGAACACAACAAGCAAGCTGTTATTCTACTTTGTGTCAATTTGAGAAGACAAAGATATCAGGGAGCAATTTAAAGCTTTGCATTAAGTACAAAGATCCAGGGTTTCTTGTTATTCTAATTGTTCTCCAAGTCATAGTAGCCAGTTCATGTCATAGAAACTTGCTTGTATATTTGGACTTATATCACTTGAGTTTTATGATAAACCAAAGTGATTGCCTATTGTGATTGTCAAGTGAAATTCTTGAATCTATCCAAGTTCATGATCCGTCATGTGGTAGATCTGTTGTTTCCAATAAGATTTGGAAAGTACCAGGTTGTTGATTAACCGTTGAAAATCAACAGTACAGGTTGTTGTTTAGCTTCAAGAAAAATAACATGGTTGAAGATGGACGTTCACCAAGTTTGCATATGACAAAGTGTCAGAATAAATATCATACTGAAATGCTTTCTAGGTTGGAAAGTTGTTTGGTGCAAGTGACTCTGTGTGTGAGATAGAGGTAGGAGATTCCATGGAAAAGATCATGTCAAGTACTTTGTGTGAGAAAGTATTTGAAGGAGAGTATCAGTTACTGTGTGAGGAAGTATTGTATACATTTATCTTTCTATTGGGGATGCTCTTTTACTTGCATATTTGGTTTGGTTCATGGATGATATTCTATTCTATTTGGAGAGAGTGGTTGGAATGCAAATATGAAGTGTACATCCAGGGGGAGTAGTTCAACCAAAGTCCATCAAGTTCATCACAAGTGGTAACTTATGAGAGTACCAGGAGAATTCAAATGGGTTCAATTCAAGGAATCGACACAAGTGGAGCCGACTACTTATGAAGAACAGGTTTCTAAAGTGGGTGTTGATGTATGAGATTTGATGTTGAATTTCCTACTTATGGTTTTCATGATGGTGTTACAGTATTTAAAGAGGATTATTTTTTCTTTATGAATGTTGGGGAGATCGTTACATTTGTGGTAGCTTGAAAGATGTTCAAAGAGGCCACAATCTTCAAGCAAAGTTCTCAAGGTTAAGGCAAAAGTTATCATGTCTACATTATTTGATTCACTGAAGAGACATGAAGACCAAAGCAAGACATTGAGAAGTCATATGAAGCAGGTTCATACGAAAAGGATCGACATTCAAAGGAAATTCTACATCATCATACGAAGAAAGTTCTACATCGAGTAATGAAGACATTGAGATCAGAGTTGATCATGAGTTCTACATCAAAATTGAGGATCTTCATTACATGGGCTTCATGGAAGATATACATGCATACTTTTGTTATGCATAGTTCTAGACAATGTAAACATTAAGGGGGAGTGTGTTGACTTTAGTACCCCTAATGTTATCATTTAGGAATAATTATTGATAGTTTGGCCATGCCTGCGTGCTATTATAGGGGCCATTACTATTTATAGTAAGTCGTATTTTAGGATCATTACTATTTATAGTAAATTCGTGTTTTAGTCATGCATGTAGGTGGGCGCACTACTACTAGAATAGGATTTGCTTTTATCACTTAGAAACTCATCTTGGGTGTTTACCCAATATAGGTAGTAATTATAGCAATTAGCTTTTTGTTTTTTGCTATTTGCTTTTTGCTTTTTACCTTACACATAGTTTAGAGAAAGTATATATGTAGGCTGGCGCCCTACTTCATTAGTAATGGGACATAGTTGGAGTACATCTCTTCATCATTGTTGTTTTCTCATGTGTATGACTATTGTCTAACAACAATAGAAATCTTGTCTTGGGTTACTTGTATGATCAAGTCGGTTTTCTAACAGGTACTGGGCCATTACCATTAAGGGCATGTCCTTATGG